>PVHX01000162.1:0-264022 GCA_004024805.1 Geosciurus inauris | reverse complement strand
CAACACCAAAAAGAAGCTGCATGCAGAGGAGCTGTAAGTGGGAGGACTGAGGAAGGATTGGAGGAGTGGGAGGCATCAGCCATTTGTCCACAGAGAAGGGTCAGTGTGGGGCAGGCAAGAGTGGAAGGAGGGGTTGAGCTTGCTTTTTAGCCATAGTGTTCCATCTGGACAAACTGATGCTCCTTTTAACCTCGGTGGGGTGGGGGTGGGGGTGTCTATCTCCGAATAGAGCTCCAAATGGAATTTCAAACTCTCCTCTATATTTAACTAAAGCTGACAACATCCTTGATCTTGAAGAAATGGAGAAGATTTTGATTAATTAGGTTGGTTCTAAGATCCATTCTACATCAGGCAATAATATCCAGTAATGTGAGGGTCTAGTAGGGGAGGAGGGGAGATGAATTGGCTGGCTCAGCTTTGAACTTGACTATTAAGAGACCAGACTAAGCAGCTGGTATCTGTGTCTCAAGCATGCTGCAGAATTAGGGACTCGGTGCAATAGATAATTTTTCTATCCTCTTTCCACAATTGTAATTCTCATTTGTGTTAGAAGTGTTTAATAGAATAATTTCCAGAGGTTTCACCTTCTTTGGACGAGAGCTCTTATCCCAGTTCTGGTCCAGGAAAGGGGACTGATGGCACTTATTACCCACTCCTCCCTCTCTGCTCTTAATTCTATCCTTTCCTACTTATAAAATGGAGATTAAGAGGATATCATGGATAATTCAAGTCACTAAATGCTTTCCTTTGTATTCCAAGTAATTGTAACCAACAGGTATCTTTTGACTTGAATTACATGGTTAATTGCCCTTTTTATCATTGCTGCTGTTGAATACTGTATTCAAGCCTTTGACTTACTGGCTCTATATAAATGAGCAGTAACTGGAATAACTGCTGAAAGTAAATCAGGTCATTTGCAATGTAACTTTGCATTAGTGAGTCGTGGCTTTGTTTCTCCTCTATGACTGCAGTCTTGGCATCATTCTGTCTCCATGTCCGAATGTTGCTTCACTTCTCCCTTGACTTTTCCTTGGACTCCAACTGCTTTCTTGAAAATTCCCTGAACCCTCCTAGTCGTGATATTTGGTATTTCTCCAACCCTGATGCCCATTTTTTATTTCTCTTACATGTGACATTGTAGACATCCCTTTCTTCTTAGAATATTCTCTGCCAATAGCTCCCCTTGATATTTCCTTCATTTTCTGGATTTTCTTCCTACTGTTTACATGTCCCATTCTGGGCTGTTCTTCTGTGCTAAATTCAAGGATTTCACTAGGACCTGTCCTAATTGCCTTTACTTTTCCTTTTTTTTTTTTTTTTTTAATACTTTTGACTTGATAGTCTCATAACATGACATTTCTCTCTCTGTGCCATGTTGACCTTTCTTTATCTTTAAACCAGAATTCTGTAATGGGCTGAATATTTTAGCTATATTTAACAGACATCTACATCCAAATGTCCTCTTGGTGGCTGTTAGGGGCTTGGAAAAACTGCCTGCTTAGCCCACCAGTAGGTCTAGCCACTGAAGTAAGATAGTCTATGGGTCAGGTTTTTAATTCCCCATCAGTAGCCATGAGTGTCCATGTAGCTTAAGGTTTAGGGCTTTAAGCACCACAGCCTAGAAACTACTACTAGAGGCTTCTATGACAGCAGTCTTCTTCAGGCTGGTTTCTGGTGGAGCTGCTGGAAATGATTCCAGGAGTTGTCTATTGTGAGTGCAGTAGAAGTGTATATTATAACATCATGGGAGCTCAGAGTGGATACCCTGCTGTACTTGAGTGGTGGGGGATGGTTGCCCTTATCTGGGGCCCCTGAATGGAATGTCCTCATTTTTCCCTGCCTTATCCTCCTGTGCTACTCCAAGTCACCAGCTAACTAAGCATGAAAGAAGTTATTGTTAAGTGCTTTTTAATTTTCTTCTTCTGTATCTTCCCTTATGAATGAAGGTGACAAGAATCTGCAGAAATAAGACAAAGGAAAAGCTGGCCTCTGTGGACATGGTCCCATGGGGTTTAGGTGGCTCAGTCATAGAGTGGGCCTCTAGCCATGCAGTGTTTTAACTCGGTGTCTCCCAAAGAAACTCATCTTTTTTAATATTCCCGTAGGCTCCCTAAGTGTCTTCCTCATAATTATTTTTTGTTTGTTTGTGGTTGTGGTACCGGTAATTGAACCCAGGACTTTACACATGCTGGGTGAGTGCCTTATCACTGAGCTACATCCCAGCTTGTGTCCCTTATTTTTGCCATTGAATCAATGACTTTCCAGCCCATCACTCCAGCTCTGAATTGTGAAGCTACCTTGCTTCTAGTTAGACTTTTATTGAAATACCACAGCTCTGTGGTAGTAAGGGTTGATCTAAATGAAACTGAAGTCATGACCATGGAGGGGGGAGAGATGGAGGCAGAGAGAGAGCCCAGCACATAAATTAAACGATGAACTTAATGTGACTTGAGAGTTCATTATGGAAAAAAAGGTGGAGAAGGTGGAGTCAAATAGCAATAGTATTTAACAGTCATTGAGCCCTTAGTTATGTGCTGGGCTTTATTCCAAGTTCTGCCCATATTATCATCTATTAAGGAACCCAGCATAATGTACTGTTCAAGTTCCAACCTGAGCCATCTAGTAGTGTGTCAGTGCCAAAGGAAGGTCCATAGACCAGTATGGGTCCATAAGTAGGTTGTCCCCATTGGTGACACAGTGAACATAGAAACTGAAAGTGTTAGAAACTTTTATGGTGAGGTAATAGAGTGACTTTGGTGAATAATAAGAAAAATTTGGCTTCTATGTTCTATACCTTTGCTTTTGTATTTTATGTTTCACCTGATTCATTTTTTTCATGCTATGTATATCTGTTAGTTTATATGAATATTTTTGAAAGGAAACACAAGGCCTCTGGTTTAGAGAATAGATTCTTGGTGTCTTAGCATCAGTTTCCTGAACTCCAGTTGCTTTTTTTTTTTTTTTTCCCATATGATCACAGGGAAGAAAACGTGAAATTATGAGATACAGAACTTACATAGGGTTGCTGGAAGACTGGCCCATTCTTCTGTCCAGAGAGAGGGAAATATTTACTCTGAGCATAACCAAATATTCCAAGGGAGGCAAGGAGAATGAGGCATATGTCTTCCTGAACCTTAAGTATGAGCTGATGCTCCAGGAGAGAGAATTATCTTAATCTCGTCAGAGCACTATACTATCTCTGACTTCCAAGGTGTGTTTGCTATTAAACCATTTTCTTAAATCCAAGTTTGCCAGTTCTCAGAAACTTCAAAGCATAAATGTGAAAATATTCATGAAGAAAATTGGTTCCCAACAGTATTAGTCCAAGACAGAAGGGCAATTAAAAATCAGAATTCTCCACTCCATAATAGTCAAAGAAACGCTGGTGTAACTAGTGGACAGGAGATAAAAATGTGGGGCTCAGTTTGGTGAGAGGCAGGGTGAAGAATTCGATTTAGATAGCATTTCCTGGACAGGAGGTTCTGGAACTTAAAGAAAAATGAAATTTGCAAGTCTTCATCTGAATGATATTTGAGGCCAGAAAGAGTAGAAGAAATCTCCATTCGACAGAGAAGGAAGAGAAGAAAAGAGAGGAACATTAAGAAAACAAAGCTTGGCTAAGTATTGGGCTTAATGGAAATGAGGGGTATTAAGAGGAGTGTCTGACAGAAGTCCTGTGGGCAACTAGACAGAGCCGAGAAAGGTCCCAAGGAATAACTGGTTCACCCATTGTCAGCTGCCTTGGCGATGCCCATTGCTATCAGAAGGAGGGTCCCTTGCTTGACACTTCAGGACACTAGCTGCAATCCCTTAGGCTTATTCCTGTTAAATCATTTGTTTTTCAAATGCTAATTCTGGGAATGAGAGCCTGCTAGAATGAGCCCAGAGATTGTTTCACCTGGCTAATATTTAGAAATCTGGATCTTTCTCATAAAATCTCACATTGGTTTCTCAAAAAAAAAAAAAAAAAAAAAAGGCTGTGTCAGATCTACATATCTCATTGGATAGAATGACTGTTGTCCAGAACTCTGCCCAGCATGCACCCTGACCCTTGCCTTGCACATTGAATAGCACTTGCCATGAATAAATGTGAGCCTCCACCCTGCAGTCTTGAGTTACTTTCATGAATTGCTTGAACCCTTTAATGCACACTATTTTCTCCTTAGAACCTTTCTTTTCAAAATATATTTTTCTATTAAAAAAATAATCTCCATGCTAGGAGCCAATCTGGCAGAGGCTTTAAAGGGCTGAGTTTCAAATATCAGGCCTCTGACCACTGCTTTTTCAGAGAGGAGATGGCTGGTTATCAGCTGATGGCTTCTGCTCAGTGTGTGAGTTGGTGGAGGGACATTGCTAGCCCATCAAGTATTCAAGCTCCCTTGCATCTGGGTAGAGCCATGTGATTTGTGCAGGCAGTAAAATGAAAGGCAGTGATGCAGGTTACATCTTGACCTAAGTAGTTTCTCAAAATGGAGTTTGTTTTCTGCTCACTTGGTACATATCTGTGATGCTCTCCCAGTCCATATGTTGAAGCTTCACAGAGTGCCCCAAACCTGCAGCTCTGAGTCAGTGCTTGAAAAAGAGCCACCTGACAGGATTATATAACCTGGACTATTTTAACTGGACTTTATTGGAGAGAAAATTTCACGTTTCACATGTGAAGTCACCGAGACTTTAGTGTTGTTGATAGAGCAGTTAGCCTCTGGACTAACACACCAGCTCTTTGACTTTGGGCAGGTCACATCATCTTTTGGTGCCACATTTTCCACATCCATAAGATGGAAATTTGAATATGGAATACTTCTTACATTGTGATGATTACATGAGGGTTAATTCTATAAAATGTTTATAAGAACATCCATTGTAGACTTTCAAAAAAATTAACTGTTGCCTTTTGCATCATTATTTTTGCTTCATTAATGGAGCCAGAGCTTGTCTTTGTAGAAGTGGTTCATTCTGTTCCTATCCAGTACTGTACACATAATAGAGCCATATTAGGGCACAAGAGCTGGGAGCTTGTGAACAGAAAATTCCCTTCCATAAATCCACTTCCACAGAGAAAGTAGAAAATCCTGTTGCATTTTAATTTGCCACAAGTGTTTATACAGTGATGGAATATTTTTGAAATGGCCATCCCCTCTGAATTCATTATTTTTGTGGAGCTGAGCTTTGTAACTTTCAAACTGATGACCAGTGGGAGAAAATTGGAGAAATTCACTGAAAGTAGATACATCAGATTATTGTCACTGTTGGATAGGTACCACTCTGTGGTGGGTAAGAAATGGCCATTGTGTCAACTGTTTTTGTCAAATTTTGATCCTACTTGAGATAGGGTTTTGCATGAATGGGGAAGAGGCCGTGAGTGTTGAGGACTCTGCTCACTGTGGTGCTTGCTGGGAGCTGTGTCTCCTTGGCTCCAGGTCTTGTATTAAGTCTTCATGTCTCCTGTACTTCACCCTGCTGCCCTGTTTGGAAGCTTCTAAGATTCCTGCAGGTGTTGGCATGGTGGACCCAGAGAATATTACTTTGTGAAACTTTGTGTGGCTGTTCTGCCTTCCTGGGATGTGAGAGGATACAGAAGAAGAGAATGGGAATGTTAAGAGGGGCTATTCCTAAGAAACTCCAGGTATTTGTAGAAGCTCATCGTATAGAGCAAGATCTGTGTGTTGTCCCCCTGTTGAAGCTGCAGAAGGACTGTGATTATTTGAGTTGTGATGACCTTTATCAGACTCAGCTCTTTCTTCTCCCCACCAAGTTAATTTGAATCCGTCTTCTTTCTAATCAAATGTACTTCTCATTTCTTTGACTTAAAGAATCCACTCTGGCATTACCTAACCTCAGAGGAAACCTACAGAGGGTTGGCACACACATCTCTCCATCCTTGGTCTTTCAGCAAATAAATATATCAAGAGGAGTGCTCGTGGGCCAATCTAGGAGGTTGGGAACGCTGCTTATCCACCATTTATTTCTCTGTGGGTTTTCCTCCTGGAAACTCTGGAAGAAGCTGTCAACCGTGGTAGGGAAACCAGGCAGATAGATAATCAGGGAGTCAGCTATTCACCAGGAACGGGTATTTGGAATGCAGCAAGTTCAATTTTCCACATAATCTGCATCCTACCTACAGCACAATGGAATACATTTCAATCTAGATTGCCTCCTAACTCCAGTCAGCATTAATATAATAATACATATTCAACAGATAAATGCTTCAAATGACTAGAAAATGAGTATAGATCCACATGTGTTTATGATGATATTGGTACCTAAATGTAATGTTTATTAGTGATAGCAATGGAATTTCCCCTACCCTTCCCAAATTGGAAAATGAAATCATTTGCTAATTGCTAAGGGATTTGCATATGGACCAGGTTAGGAGCATCTTGGGCAACTCTGCAACTTGGCTTTTCTGTCTATTCATAGTTTTCTGGAGACCTCATTCTCCTTGGGGTGACTTCATTCTCTGGTGGGACACAGAGCTGCCTCCACTGGTTGGTCTAGAGCAGCTGAGCATAACATGCGGGGATGATTCTCTGGGGAAGCTGAGGGAGCATTAGGGCATTTTTACTACATAAATAGGAGTTCTGTAAACATTCCTTAGGACAAAGAACATAGTAAAGTAGACAGATTCCAAGATTGTCAGAAGTGGGAGGCCACACCTCTCAGTGCAAACAGAGAAGAGAGGAAAATCTACAAGTTAGCATGTAACTTAACAGCTTAGGCCACACAAGGACCATACATTAGGTTTCCTGACTCCAGGTCTGTGGACAATCCAAAGTGTAGCTCTCACTAAGAGAAAATAGAAAGGTCATAGGAAGCACATGACCTTTGGTTGTTTTTGTTTTAAGCCTGGCTCAGTACAGAGTTCTGAGCTTAGCAACTAAAAATTAAAAATAAATGTAAATGTTTAATGCAAAAGAAAATGGCAATGATGATGGAAGGAATGGTACCCCATAACTGTCAAAATCTAATTTTTGAAAAGTTTAGAACAGGACACTGATACAAATGTAATATAAGTAGGCATCAGTTTTATTTAATTCATTAATAAGGGAGCAGATGTGATGATAAAAAAATGGTTGCAAGAGCATTTGAGGGAATTAAAAAAAATGTGAGCTTAAGTTTGCTAGGCTATGTATAGAACTGGCTAATGTTTCACAGGGCAAAAAACTGTAGCAGCATGCTATGGGGATATATTTTCTACTAAACATAAATCTTCACTTTTAATGTGTAATTTCAAGACCAGATTCCACTCAAATAGTAAACAGCAACATTAATTCAACTAGTAAGTACAAGCTTCTAGAAAATTAAATATATATAACATAATGACATTTTAGCCAACAGTGGACCACATACACAACGGTAGCCCCATCAAATATCATCTAATGACATTATAGACATCTTTGTGTAATGTTCACATAATAACAGATTTGCCCAATACGTATTTTAGAAGGCCTATCGTTAAACAAATGAATGACTGTAATTCCTGAGTAGGCCTATTAGGCAAGGGGTCACTTGTTACGTTGTTGGCTAAACATGCCCTTACTTTGCTGCCTCTTGCTTCATTTTCTTCTGAGTGTTGAGTAGTGAGCAAAGCAAAGATCCAACTTGTGATAGCTTTTCATTACTATGATCACAACACCTGACAAAAACAACTTAAAGGAGGAAAGGTTTATTTTGGCTTCTGGTTTCAGAGATTTCAGTCCATGGTCAGCCAGCTTCAAAGCTCTGATTCTGAGGTGAGGCAGAAGTAACATGCTGGGGAGGGTGTGGTAGAGGAAAGCATCTCAGCTTACGGCAATTGAGACAGAGCAAGAGAAAGGAAGGGGCCAGGGACAAGATATAGTCCCCAAAGGCATGCCCACAGTGGCCTGCTTCCTCCAACCATGACCTTCCTGCCTGTAGTTTCCATTGCCCCCTGTTGTCCGTTCAGCTATCAATGGGTTAATTCACTAATGAAGTCAAAGCCCTCACTATCTGATTATTCCCAAAGCCTTACCTCTGAAATTTGTTGTTTTGGGGGTTGTTATGGTTTAGATATCCGGTGTTCCCCAAAAGCTCCTGTTAATACAGGAATATTTAGAGGTGAAATGATTAGATTGTGAGAACTGTAACCACAGCAGTTCATCCTAGTTTGAGTGGACTGACTGGGTGGTAACTGTAGTCAGGTGTGGCATGGCTGGAGGAAGTGGGTCTCGGGGGGTATGCCTGGAAGGGTTCATCTTTCCTGAGGCTGCTACTCTGTTTCTCTGCTTCCTGACTCTGCATGAGCTGGACCATTTTCCACCACTGGGCCCTTCTCCCATGATGTGCTGCCTTACCTTGGGCCCAGAGCAATGGAGTCCGCCATCTACAGACTGAGACCTATGAAACCATGAGACCCAAGTAAACCACCTCTCCTCTAAAATCTTCTCTTCAGATGTTTTAGTCACAGTGATGAAAAAGCTGACTAAAACAGGGACCAAGTCTTCAACATAGCCTGTAGGGGACAGTTCAGATCTAAACCATAACACAAAGTTTGGATCTTCATCACCCTTAGGTTTTCCCCTCCACATCCAGTAACAGAATCTGGATGCCAGAATCATGACATTGCCTATCAGCAGTCTCTTTCCACTTCTCAGCTCCTGGCTCTTACTTTTCCTGCCCCTTCTTTTCCAGCTCCCTTCTTCCCAATGTCAGTTTCTCAAGGTGCTCAGATATTTGCACTTCTTCCTGTTGTGACTCGCCCTAGCGATCCTTAACATAAGAACTTGTCATGCTATAAACAGTATTGTGGAAACAGTGAATAGTGGGGTCAGTTCTAGAAAGCCAAAGATAAATTTTTCTCAGAGATGGAAAGATCAGGGAAGATGAGAATGCTGAGACATTAGGTATCTTACTGTGTTTCTGTTGATAATACAGTTCCTCCCAGCAAAGGGTCTCCCTGGGATAATGATTCTGGAAAGGATGGACAAATGAGAATTAGAATATGGCTTTCTTACTAGTGCCTCTGGAGGCTGAGGCAGGAGGATCACAAGTTCAAAGCTATCCTCAGCAACTTACAGGTTAACTTAATGAGACCCTGTCTCTAAATAAAATATGAAGAGGGCTGGGGATATGGCTCAGTGGTTAAGTGCCCCAAGTTCAATTCCTGGTACCAAAAAAAAAAAAAAAAAACCAAAAAGAGGCTTTGACTTTCTTGATTCAGTATATCCTGCCCTCTTCAGTGTACCAGCAGTACCTTTCCTTGAGTTATCCCTATGCTGGAAACCACTTTGAAAAATCCCTGGCTTTCAGTGAGTAGCTTGGATGACTTTTCCTTTTACTGCTCTCTGTTTTCATGGATCTATAATTATTATTAAGCACTTGGCCTGTTTTTGTAGGCACAAACTTCAATTGCCTTACTACTTTTAAAAAAGAGCTCTTCTGAGGATGACATTTCATTGAGTTTCTCCTAGGATCTAAAACATAGAATGCATTAGCTTGTGTAAAGAACAGACGTTTCTGCCTGCAATTGGAGTCAGGAAGTGCAGAACTTGTTTACTTTTAAAATAGATCAGAATTAGAAAGGGTGTGCAGCTTGGGACTGGAAAACCTGGGTTGTAGTCAGTGGAGTCTTACGGTAGTGTGTGGCCTTGGGCAAGTTATTTGGGCCCCCAGAGAGAATGATGCTTTCCTTGAGTCACACGGGGAGCTGGTGATGGCAAGGGTGTCTGTGTGTGTACACTAGATGGAGGAGTGGGGGCAGCATAGAAACCTGCTTTCCTGTTTTCCTAGAGTGTGGCTCCTTGGAATATTTGCACATTATCTCTGGCACAGCAGAATCAAAAGGTGAAATGATTAGATTATGGGAGGTATAGCCTAATCAGTGGATTAATTCACTGATGTGCATTAATAGGGCTTAACTATAGACAGGGTGTGGCTAGAAGAAGTAGGTCGTAGGGGTCCTGCGGAGCCTTCAGGGTTTATACTTTGTCTCTTGTGAGCAGAGCCCACTCCGCCTTCTTAGTTGCCATGTCCTGAGCTGCTTTCTTCTGCCACACCTTTCCACCATGAAATTTCGCCCAGAGCTATGGAATCAGCCGTCTGTGGACAGAGACCATTTTGAGCCCATGGACAAAACTAAACTTTTCCTCCTCTACATTGTTCTTGTCAGGTCTTTGGTCACAGTGACACAAAAGCTACCTACCACAATAATATCCCTAAAGGATGTGGTGTTTGCTGGTCATTAGCAGCTGAGCTTTGACATACTTGCAAGGGCTCTAGGATTGGGCACTGGGAATTCCATTCCTTTTTAGTATGTGAATAAGCATCCTGATGGAGGTCATTACTCTACCCACCTCCTTACTAATCCTGAAAGCCCCACCCCTCGAGAATTATTGCCCTAAGAAAGAGGGTGAGGAAGGTAACCACGGCCTCAGAAAGTCTATGAGGCTCCTGGCCTGGATACTCTATTTTATTTTTTGGTACCAGTGATTGAACTCAGGAGTGCTTAACCACTGAGTCACATCCCCAGCTCTTTTTTTTTTTTTTTTTTGTATTTCATTTAGACACAGGGTCTCCTTGAGTTGCTTAGGACCTTGAAGTTGCTGAGGCTGGCTTTGAACTTGGGATCCTCCTGCCTCAGCCTCCTGGAATTACAGGCATGTGCCACTGTGCCCAGCTCGATGCTCTATTTTAGATGTTTTGTGAGGGAGCCCAGGTCCCCTGCAGATTAGTCTCTTTTTAGAGAAGTAATGGGCAGGAATGTTGAAGTGCTATTCTCCTTAGACAACCACCCTGTCCCCAGTAACAGTCACCACTAAGCATGAGTGCCTTTTGTGCTATTTCCTGAAAGGGCCCAATGAATCCTGCAGTAGTATGAGTTGTTTACCTGTGTCATGGGTGCTGGGACTTGTAGAGATCCACTGCTGCCCCGTGTTCCCTGCTGTTTGAGGACTTCTTTCATCCTGGAGAGTCTGAGTTCTGGCTCTTGACCAAATTTTGACATTAATGGCCCAAGATCACCTGCCCTTTCCCTGTGCTGCATCTTTTTATTTATTTATTTGTTTGTTTAAAAAAATTTTTTTTTAGTTGTTGATTGACCTTTATTTATTTATTTATATGCGGTGCTGAGGATCGAACCCAGTGCCTCCCACATGCGAGGCAAGCGCTCTGCCACTGAGCCACAGTCCCAGCTCCCCTGTGCTGCATCTTTAAAGCATCAGGAACACAAAGCCAAATGAGTATAGATTAGCATGTCATCGTTTAGGGTTTCTGTGATCTTTGAGACTTACCATGAGAGGTGAATGCCAGCTGTCAGGTAGAGTCAATGATTGTTGAAGTATTTATGGTAGAAGGTCAGATACTTTGTTTAAAATTTTCTTCTTAATCCTTATGGGCTAATGCTTTAAAGTCTGATAAAAATAAATAAAAAGATGAAATAAAAAACACAAGTATCCTTTTCTCTATTGGACTTGGTGGGCATAGAATTGTTCTTTTAAGTCACCACAAAGCCTCTGAATGTTTGTTCTCATTCCACTCCTGTTGCAGACTGATAATGGGTAACGTGCAGACCAGCATTTTGACAGCACAGTGGGAAGAGGCCTGATTCAGAGCATGTGCAGGAAGGTTCCAGCCTTGCCTTTTTCTTTCTCATTACCAGAGGGGGTAGATGGTAGCTTTGATCCTTTTTTCCAAGTCCGCAGGCCTCTACCCTATTAATCCCCTCAACAGTGCTGGGACTCATGTTGAGAGTCTGCTTTCTTTAACTAACACAGAGACTCAGATGTTGAGGACACTTGAGCTCCCTTGGAATCTTTTGTAGGGTTGAGAATTAGGAGAACGTCACCATCCAACCGTGCTTTTAAGTCATTCATTGCAGTGTCTGGTGACCTAATATTTATTTATATATTTCTAGCTAAATCGCAGTTGCCTTAAATTATCCTGTGTGTGACAAATACCTTAGGTCTCTGACTAGAAGCATCAGTTGAGTAAGAAAGTGGAAATGTTGGTCTAGCAGGTGATCTGAATCATTGTTTTTCTAACATGTCTGTCTAAGAAGGTTGCTAGGTAGGGATCCAGAAAACACAAGAGGTAGAAGACCTACGCAGTCCACTGTTCATTATGTAAAAGACAGTTAAAGACAAAAGCAATTCCTCATTGTAGGGAATTATATCAGAAGTTCTCTGTTGCCAACTGGTTCTGACACTCTGGCTTAGCAGAGACTGTGTGGGTTAAAAGGCCGTCTCTCAAGCCCACCTCTACATCAGATGCCAGCCCTAAGACCTAGGCGTCCCAGCCCACCTGCCCTTGTGCCTCACCGGCTACACATTTGGAAGTTTCCATGCCGTTAAACCCTGAGGTTTTGGTAATTTGGTAGGATGTGTCCCAGAATCTAGAAAAGAGTTGTAATTGCAGTTTTATGATAAAGGATATCACTCAGGAAAAGCCAAATGCAGGAGATTTCAAAAGGCAAGATGTGGCGGTGAGGAAGATGGATAGGGCTTCCATACCCTCCTCAGGCACCGCAGTTTCCCAGCACACTGGTGTGTTCTCCAAGTCTCAATATCCCTGAGATTTTGTTAAGATTTAATTACGTAGCCAGTGAGTGCATAAATCACATCTGTGTGATTGAATTTAGTCTCCAGTTCCTTTTCCATCTCATGAGATTGGAGTACAGGCTGAAGTGTTCCTACACTCTAAACATGTTTACCTTTTTTTGATGACGAGTCCTCATCTGGTCCCTAAAGGTTGTGTCTAGGGACTTTGCCATGCACTATATCAGGAACTCGGGTAGGGTCTAAAGGGGCTCCTTACAAATAACAAAAGATGATTCTAGCACTCAGGAAACTCCCAGGATGTTGAGAGTTCTGTTCCAGGCACTTGAGGACAAAGACCAAGTATCTATTTTTATTACACCACACCTTTCAATTTTGTTTTGAATAAATGCTGCTGTCACAGAAGGCCATTTGTCTTCTTGACAAATCTGCAGCTTCGTGTGAGGAAACATTTACTCTCTGGATCTGGACTGCCATATGTGGGAATATTAGAAGTGATTATGTGTGCAGTTTGCATTTCTTATATTATAAAAGATGAGAAACAAGATGGCTTTATAGATTATTTTGTAACTGTCTCAATGCTGTTATGATGTATAAGGAAGAATAGATTTATATAGGACGGTACATTACTGTGTTAGGAATATTAGGTTGTGGTAATAAATAACATCCAGATGACACTGTGCAGTTTATAACATTCTTTCCTAAGCATGACAGTAAACTGTTCACATTTATTGAATACATCCTTGGGTCTGAGTCCAGGCTCAGTGTTCATTTGCATCTTAACACTTAGGTGGGCACTATTGCTGTCCTCGTTTTGCTAGTGAGGAAGCCGTGATATACAGGGGGTTATGTAATTTGTTCCAGGTCACAGGATTAGCATCATAACTGAACCCTGGTTCATCTGAGCCCAGAGCCCTGAATTATAGTCCTTGCACAATAAGCTGGAAGTAGAGGAGGAACACCTAGACCAACAGCTAACATGGATTCTAGACCTCCAGCAATTCACTTTCCTAAATCTTCAATTTCTCCTTTGGCCTCAGGCCAGGCACCAGGTAAAGTAGAAGCTCCCTGAGGTTTGGAACCTTGTCCTTTGTGATCCGATGCCTGAGTTTTTTTGGCTTCTCTTCTGGTTTTGAGGGAGGTGATGGTTTGTAAATCTGGGAACTTAAAGGGTGAAGGGCAGGTTTCTTAGCTCCTTCAGGTCATAATTCTTAGTCACAGCATCCTTCAGGGCAACTTCCTCTGCTCTTTGCATATGGATGAAGACCATTTTACAGACCCTGTAGGTGTTGTAAAGGGAAGATTTCAAAACAGAGTCCTGAGATTTTCTTTCTTTTCTTTGCCATGTTTTTTTTTGTTTTCTCCCTGATGGTTGAAATCTAGAGTATTTGGTTGTTTCTCCCTCTTACTTGTGTAAAAGCATTGTAGTTGTTCATATAGATCCAAGCTTTGGCTTTCTGGCTGTCTTTACCAATAAGGTTGATTTTAGTCAAGTGGTTTAAGTTCTCTGAACCTTAGCTTCTTTGTCAAATGACAGTAACGACACCCACTGCAGCGTGCTTGGCCCATGGCTCCATGAGGTGAGAAGCTTTCCTCCACCATGATGTTTGTCTTGGAGCCAGTCAGCTATAGATTAAAACCTCGGAAACCAAAAACCATTTGGTAGGTCTGCATTGAAGGTAGCATACAGGACCAGTGACAGCATATTTGTGAATTTATTTAGATTTGGAGATTACCTGAGCAGTGCTAGGATTCCTGACTCTCACACAGAGTTAACAGGATGTCTGGGTGGCTCTCCAGGGTACCTGTCCTCCCACGGGGAACTTGTTGCTCTGCCACCTCAACACAAGGATCTTCCTGGGAAATACAGTGCAGAGAAAGTGGTAGAGCCCAAACTTCAGATGTTCAAGCCACACTCCTTCACTTGAAAGTGACACTTGCCCCTTTTGTTCGGACTTCTATGGGCAAATTGATCATTTATACTCACCCAAGTGCCAAGTTGTTGAGAAGTACAGTTTTCTGTGGGGAGGGGGGGTTGAAGGGTGGGGGGGATATGACCACATAGCATTATCTCTGCCAGTTTATTCAAAGAAAAACTATATTGCAGTATTCAAATTTACAAGACAATTAAATATTAATTATGGCTAATTTATTAACATAGAGAGTGAGTTATTTCCAATGAAGATATCACTTGGGGCTGGAGTTGTGGCTCAGTGGTAGAGCGCTTGCCTGCCATGCGTGAGGCCCTGGGTTCGATCCTCAGCACCACATATACATAATAAATGAATAAAATAAAGATCCATCAACAACTAAAAAATATTAAAAAAAAAGATATCACTTACTCATATAACAATTTTTTTTTAAATCAGGGCAAAAAAATAGAAAACTGATGCCTGATCTTAGAAACAATGGAGGCAAATATCCTTGCACTATAAAAGCTAGCATGACTTAGCAACGCAGAAGTTTGTAAAAGGATCTACTCAGGCAGTGTTGGGGCGATACTGCCAAATTCTTGCTCTGTGGGTGCCATTCTCCAGAACATGTTGCAAACGCTTGGAGGTTTTTGTTTGTTTGTTGGCAATGGGGATCGAACCCAGGGGCACTTAACCACTGAGCCACGCCCCCAGTCCTTTTTATTTTTTGAGACGAGGCCTTGCTAAATTGCTGAGGCTAGTCTTGAACTTGCAATCCTGCCTCAGCCTCCCAAGCTGCTGGGATTACAGGTGTGTGCCACCACACCAGGCACTTGGAGCTTATTATTTTCTGTGTTAATATCCATGGATAGGCAATCAATTTTCATTCAATAAAGGTGTGTCATACTACCAAAATAAACATTCATTTCTCCAGATTACGAGGAGGATGAAATGAAAAGGCCTGCCAAAAGCTGATGACAGAAATCTGAGCCATCCTTTTCTGCCCTCTCCCCCTTACCCGCCTAAGCTTAGGAGGGTCAGTGCGTAGGCCTGGACACGAGGTGCCCCATGCTTGCTTCTGCTGCTTTTCCAAGCGCTTTCCGTGTGTCTCTGCAGGATCCCATCTAGGAAGGAAAAGATCCTTCTTGGGATTTAGTTGAGGGACAGACTTATCTTCACTGTGGAACTTTCCCCCAGAGTCTTGTGTTGGCTCTAGGAATTAGAAGCAGCTCTCAAGGTCCCTATTAAAGATGGCCTTGAATCTTGGTTCTAATGACTGGTATGATCTGAGAACTTCAGATACAGTACACAAGGCTCTGTGGACTTGTAGGCCTTGGGTTCCTCACGGGGCACCTTTTATCATGACAGTATGACAAAGTCAAGTCCTCTTGCTGAGGAAGTGGTGATGGTTCACATGAGGCAGTGTGGTCCAGCAAGTATTTGGACTCTGAAGAGAGACTCCCTGTATTCTGGACCAATTACTTAGACTCCCTGTATTCTTGGCCAATTACTTAGCTTCCTGTGCTCCAGTTTCCTCATCTGTACAATGGGTATGATACTAGTTACCTCACGAAGTCATGGAGAGAATGATGGCATGTACATTTGCTATTATTCTCAATATTTACACTAATACCATGAAGATAATCTATTTCTGTATTGTTGATACTTTGGTAATATAATTAAGGTTAACATTATCAAGAAACAGGAAGTCATGGCAGCATAGTTTAGAGTTTGTAAAAGCTTTATTTAATTCAGCCTTTATCAAAGGGTGAGATTATGATAAGAGAATAGGCATTTTTCTCAGTAACAGTGAATTTATTTTATTGTGCTTAGAAAAAAGTAAATAGACTATCTGGTCCATAACCTGTGGGTTTGATTGAGAGGAGGTCAAGGCCTGGTGGTGGGAAAGTCAGGTTTACTATATGTGAGGGACCAGAAAACTTGCCTTTGGAGAATTTCAGAATGGAATATGTTCTTCAGTTTTGAATAAATAGCTCTCTAGGTGCTTAGAGATCATGAAATACAAGGTGCAGGAGAAGCATGAATTTTCATTGACTTGTAATGAGATGATAAGCTTTATTTTGCAATAATTCTGAAAAACACTGAGAAAAATACCATCCATGTGAATTGTTAAACTTAGAGTCCCTCCACCCCCCGTCCCTCTGGTGATGCTTCAATAAAGATACACAGTGATTCTTTCCCCAGTTCTGTATCATATGATGGTAAAAGAACCAAGTAGAATCCCCTCTACTGTTGCTAAAAAACAGCATCTGGTAGAAATGGTCATTTCAAAGGGAGAGCTGATACAGCCAGGACTGTGTAAAGGACTGAGGGGAACCCAGTGCACAGTGCCATCTGCATTTCCCAGAGGGTGGGCCAGCTCTGGGCTTGCCATGATGGAGGAAGGGTAGCCAAGTCATGGGGGCTGTGACATAAACATGAAGAGATCTGGGTCTATTTTTAGTTCTATCTTTTTCTAAACTTCTGAATTTGGAGGAGTCCCTTCTGTTTCCCAGGCTTCTGTGTGTAAGTGGGGGAGTACGGAAGCTAGCTCAGAGATGGAATTCTTTTTTTCAATATTTTTTTAGTTGTAGATGAACACAATGCCTTTATTTTATATGGTGCTGAAGATTGAACCAGTACCTTACAGATGAAAGGCAAGAGCTCTACTGCGGAGCCACAACCAGAGAGATGGACTTCTTTAACTGGTTTCTGTTGGGTCTTAGATGGTAGACTTCTCTTCTTCTGATCTGCACAGTCTCTTAAATATGAAAGAATGTCGCCCGAAACCTCTGAAAGCCCTGCTTCTGCTTGAAATTTAGAAGAGCCTGTGGCATTGGCCTCTTGTGCACACAGCAAGAACCCCCAGGATGAAGCAGCTGTTGCCCACTGCAGATGCCCGTCCTTGTCCCTACTGTTCCTGTTGTCTTCTAGTCTCCTTGACTGAGCAGCAGCCTCTGCCTGGCCTCGCAGGCATCGCACGTTAGTGACTTCACAGCTCTCCTTTGTTTTCACTTCATTCGCTGCTTCAAGAATAGATAGGGCTTTCCAGAGAAGCAGCTTCTGGATAAATACTTTCTTTTTGTACTTTTCAGAGTTTTTCTATATATACAGTATTGATCTTTAAAATTATGTCTTTGAACTTTTAAGTTCAGTTGTTTACTCTTTTAAATCTGGAAGAGACTCCTACATCATAAAATTGATTTGCCCTTTTACAAGGATTGGTTTTGATGTAAGTTTTAAATAAGATCCAAGTTTCTTCTCTTCAGTGATCAGGAGAATCAGAATTAAAGGAAATAAGGGGGGGGGGGAGCCCTGGTGTTCAGTGTTATTTGCTAGCATATTAGCTACCTCCTCTCAGTGTCTGAGGAATCCAGAAATATGTAATTGTCTGGACAAAGAAGAATCAAGTAGGAGGGAGAGCTAACAGACAAGGAAAAATAAAATGAGAAGCACCGCGTCCATCATGGGATCTTACTGTGTGCAATACGTACATGCATGTAATTATCATACATAGTCATATTAAATGATAGAGGGATTGAAAATAATGAGTTGATATAGCGCCTACCATACTTTCGGTTCTAAATGAAAGGTTCTAAAATTGGGGCAGTAGGCCATGTTTTACAAAGATTTCTTTGAGAAGTTACTTAACTCTTTTAAGGACTTAAATGAAGAGAACAATAATGCCAAATGTCTCTACATGTTAAAAATAGTTTTGCTCTTTGTATGTGACTCCAGTAACCCAACAAAACATTCTTAGTCGGTCCATCTGGGTGGAGAAAATATTCAGATTAGGTATCAAAGAGGATCTATTTCAGCCAGGTGTGGTGGTGCACGCCTGCAATCCCAGCACTTTGGGAGGCTGAGATGAGAGAATCGCAAGTTCAAAGCCAGCCTCAGCAATGGTGAGGCGCTAAGCAACTCAGTGGGACCCTGTCTCCAAATAAAACACAAAATAGGATTGGGGATGTGGCTCAGTGTTTGAGTAACCCTGAGTTCAATCTCTGGTACCAAAAAGACCTATCTCTGCCCAGATTCTCATAGGCCAAGTTCTCATACTTGAAGGAACACAAGGGGGTTAATTTGGGGGGTAGGCTCTCTGAACCTCAGTTTCCTCCTTTGCAAAATAGGAAAATAATAGGACTTAAAGAGAACTCAGGAAGACCTAACATTCTTCCTAAATCACACAGCATAGTGTTTGACATAAAATAAATATACCAGAGATGTTTTTGTTTTTATTTGGGGCTCAGAAAATAATTAGGACCTCAAGCCTCCTTTAACCCTGACTACTCTGAAGCAGTCTTATCTTGCTTAAATAGATGTTTGTATAGTTTTCCTTTTTTTTTTTAATTAAGCAACAAGTGATGTCTGTTAGCAATGCTTTGTATGTCCATGTCAAGATTCATGAGCAGATGTAGTTGCCTTTGTCCTCGCCTCTGGATGAGTGTGCCATTCAGCGTCTCCCATCTGTTCTAGAAGGGAAACATTTTGCATACACCCCCCTCCGCCAACAGTAGTTACTTTCTGTTTACAAGATTGAAGCATCAACTAACCTGATCCCACATAGTCCTCATAGTGCCTGAGGACACAGGAAGGAGAGGTCGTGAGTTAGTTACTTAATTTATTGGGGTGGTGGGCAAGGATGCCTGTTGGACCAGTGACCCCGCAGGCAGCGGTGAGGTGCTATGTCTGCAGAGAAGCTGCATGGCCTGGGCTTCCACCGACTAGCTGGTGAGTGTATGCAGTCATTTGGAGTAACCTTGGTCGTCTGGATTGTTAGGGAAGACTGACACTTGGTAGATCAGTGTCCTCTAGGTATGGAGGCTGGTAACTTCCCAAATAGAAAGTGGGAGTCCTTTACGAAATGAAAACTGAGCGTCTTACTGTCTAGGAAGAGTATAGGCTACAGAAAGAGAAGCCAAAGACCAGCGAGCAAACACCAACACCTGCGAAATTCACTTGAGTGCACAACAACACTTTCAACTCGAGCCCGTTAAGTGTGGTATCTCACTCCACTCGATTCCTAACTCAGAAGAAAAGAGCGAAAGTGAAAAAAATCTGCCAAGGCCCAGAGCCACAGTCCCTTTAGGTTTAGATTTAGAAGAAGGCCACATTCCTAAATGATTCCTGTTTTTCTGGAACTATTGAAAATAGCACTTTTATTTTGTTTTAATTTTATTGTTTTTGGTATCAGGATTGAACTGGGGTGTTTAATCACTGAGCCACATTCCCAGCCCTTTCTTTTTTTATTTTTAGACAGGATCTTGCTAAGTTGCTGAGGCTGGCCTTGAAATTGGAATCCTCCAATATTAGCCTCCCATGCAGCTGTGATTACAGGCATACGCCACCATAAGCAGCTTTTTAAAGCTTTCCTAATACTTATTTTAGTTGTCTTTATCATAGGCAAAATATACGGAGCTATTTTGTTTTTTGAAAAAATGTATAATAAAATGGCTATTCAATACTATGGTGATCTCTGATACAGTTTTATTCCTAACCATAGTATTTTATGCTTATTGCCTGTTGTTTTTTGCTGCTGCTTTCCCTTTTATCTGCATTCATCAGATTAATTAGTATTTTAATCTGTTAATATAGGGTTTCAGCTATATATATTTTGTTTAGCGCTTGCCTTCATATTTTTACTTTTATATTTAAACATACTTCAGTCTTGCTATATTTTTTACCATTTTATTTTGAAAATTTTTAGCTTTTCAACCCCTTTGGAAGAATTTGACATTGTGTACCTATATATTCTCTACCCAGATTTTGTAATATTTTTATTGTATTTGCTTTATTAAAACAGATATTTCTTTTGAAAGCTTATTTGCTATTGTTGCAATAGTGCCTAAAGATTTTCAATTTTCATTATGAAGTTCAAGCTTTTTTTCCTTTTTTTTTTTTGATACTAGAGATTGAACCTAGGGATGCTCTACCACCGAGTCATATCTCCAGCTCTTTTTGTGTTTTATTTTGAGAAAATGTCTTGCTTTGCTCAGATGCTGCATTTTTAGAAAGGATCTTGCTAAGTTGCTGAGGCTAGCCTTGCTAACATGGCCCTGAACTTGGACTCCTCCTGCCTCAGCCTCCTGATTCACTGGGATTATAGGTGTATGCCACTGAGCCCCACTTGAATTGAAGTTTCTTAAAGTTCTACTCAATATAGGTTGGTTAAGCTAGAGTGAGTCTTCACCATTGAGTTTATAAAGGGAAACTGTGAAGTCCCACAACTGTATGTCCTTTTTATGTAGTGACTTCAGAAGGGATTCATTGGCCTTACCCTAGAGCTCTCAGCTACCATTGTGTTCCCCAGATTTTACCTCCACAGATTTTCTTTCACCTTTTGAAGTTAAATTTGTACATCATATATAATCATGTCATCTGTAGCCACTTCCAGGGAATGGGTGATTGATAGATCTGCTACTTTGATCAGTTTGCCACAAATTTATAAACGTTTAACTAAACTGGCAGATGGTAATGTGTCAACCTATTTTATGGTTTTTAGAAACATTGTTTCTAAGACATTTGAACTGATTTTATTGTTTTAGTCTCTCAATATCACAACTAGTGTATTATTTGTCCTTCTTTTGGTGTTGGGGATCAGACCTAAGGCCTCATGCATGCTAAGCAGGGGCTCTCTCACTAAGCTATGTCCTCAACCCTTTACTCATGTTTTTGATTAATTAAAAAATAATTTAAAAACCCATATTGATATCTGATTATTCCCAGAAATTGGATTCATCAAATTCTAAAACATAGCATCTGTCTTCAAGATATTGAACTGTGTGTGCACGTGCCGCGCGTGTGCGCGCACACACGCAATCTAAAACATTTTCAACTTGGGAATTATAAAGAAAAATAATTATCATGTCAAATGTTATTTTAAAAAATAAAAATGTGACATTTATAATCAGATACCTTGGCATTCCATTGTCACACAGATGATAAAAAGGTAAACTGGGGGAACTTTTTAGATGTTTATCCTAAAAGATAATCTGCACTAAAATTAAGTAAATGCCCAAAGATCTTAAATGCATTTATGAATATATGTGTCTCAAAAATTAATAGCTCCACAAGATCATGATGTATTCTTTCTCCCCATTCTGGACCAAAAGATTGTTTTTTCCTATGTGACTTTCGATTTATATTTGAATGTATCTTCAGTGTCTTTGAGTAATGGTTGGATTTGGCCTAAGGATTTTCTTTGTCCATTAGCTTAATCATAAAAAGGGGATGGAATCAAAGTCTCTCCCGTCTTCCCTCTGTCACGGTGTCCTGTTCAGCAATTATTCTGTCTTCCCTGTTCTTCCCAAAGTGCTTGAATTTGCCAGTTTTCTTTGTCTCTAAGTTTCTAGAACTTTCTGCAGCATGCCACAGTGTGCATAACTGCCTTTTTGCTAAAAGTGTCTTTCGTTGGATTCCATGTTCCTGCACTGTCTTTCCTCCAAATCTTCTGCTTGTCCCTTCCCATTCTGTTTTTATATTTTGCCCACTCCTCAAGTGATGGTTGCCCTTATGGTTCTGCTCTGGGCTGTCCTCAATCAACATAATATCCTTGAGTAAAATCTTTGAATCTCTTTAAACTGTGGTCATTGATTTCTAAATCACCAGCTCTCACATCTCATCTTGAGACCTACGAATCCAAAATCCTACTAGATATTTCCACATGAATGTCTCCAAGGCACCTCAAAGTCAGTATGTCCCCAAGTGAATATGTCTTTTATTTCCCCTCACTTAGAATTTATTGTCTTGCTCCGCTTTTATGTTTGAGTAATGGTGCCAACTTCCACCTCTTGGTCTTTGAGGACTTGGGGGTCTCATTTGCAATTTTACCCTTTGTTTTCTTCTCATTTCAAAAAGGTGACTGAGTTCCCTTCACCTTGCTGCTCTTACGTATCTTGAACCCATCACGAAAATTCCCATAAGTCAACTCCATCACTGATGTGCTTTTAATGAATTCCTTACTCCTTGTGCTTTTATGCTGTTCCCACAGCGTGAACTGTATTGTAGGTGAAGTGCAGAGATGACTGCAAATCTCTGCTTAAAATTCTATAGTGAGTGTTCAGAATCCTTTTTAGCATGACCGTCCATGTCAACATCTCATCCCTGTCACTCACTCATCCCTTTATCTACCCACCACCTCATTTCCCACAGGGCCCTTCACCATTCTGAATGTACTTCATTTCCTTTAACCTGCCGTGTCCTCTTGATTCTCTGGCCTTTTACACGTTCTGTTCCCTCCTGCTTTGACCATTTCCACCCCGCCTTGCTGATTCCTGCTTTCCCTTTGGGTCTTAGACACTGCTTTTCTAGATACTGCATCTTTTCACTGTTGTTCTGCGAATCTTTTGCTTACAGTGTGTCAAATTATATAATTTTCCCTTTTGCCTCGAGTGTGCCCAACTTCAGCCAAACATTTTGCTCATAATAAATTTAATGAGAGCAACCATTGTCAATCCTTATTGGGTGTTTCTTTCATAGGAGCCACAGTTTTAAGGGCTTTACAGAGGAGGATCAAATGGCCTAAAGCAGTAGTTGCATGTTATAGGTGCCATTAACACCATTGTACTGATAAAACAGGATCAGAGAGGTTAAGTCAGTTTCCTTAGGCTCCCACAGCAGGAAGTGGTAACAACAGTATTCAAGCCTGGACAACCACACCTCTGGACCTATATTTTTAGCCTGAAAGACTCAGACTTTATTTATGTAATTATCCCAGCTTTATCTGCATTGCTCTTTATTCATCACCTGATGCTCATGGCCGAGTCATCAGATTTTTGGACCCTCTGCTGCCATCACCCTTTGCTGTGAATGAGAATTTGTGTTTATCCTTTTAAGAGTCAATATCCTGCTCAGGGTTATATCACTAGCTTCTGTAATCCTCATGTCTTTTCTCTATCCCATCCCTCACTTATCTCACCTCCCATTGTGTGGGAGTTCTCCAAAAATAGATCATTGGTGTGCGTGGTAGTCCCTTGCATGCCCACCAAAATACATGAGTCTGTGCACTCTCCAAAGGCAGAGAGGAATGAATGGAACGAAATGTTAGCATTGCTACCAGTGCGCACTCATTCTCTTTTGAAGTTAAGGTATTTAGTCTGGAACAGGCTAAGAATCCACTGAGAGTGACGTGACCTTCTGTATTAGGTGGTTATATTTATTATCATGTGTTTATAAAGTAGCTTCTATGTGTTGGACAACAGGCACTTGGTGAAAAGCAGAGATGGTGTTCCTGCCTCCACAGAGCGCATGTGGAGTCACTCACAGTAAGAAGTCCTGCAGGTCTCTTAGAGCCCAAACTTAAACCTCTCTCAGCAGAGTGCAGAGAGATCTGAAGATCATAAGATCTATGTAGTGGAGCACAGTTCGTTATTCTAGACTTAAAATGGCAGGGAAACAAGTTATTAGCCTTAGTTTGACAAAGACTTTGCAAGCTCACTTTTGGCCTCATTGCCTAGAGGGACGTAGCTCACTGTCTTCTCAGCAGGTTGGGAGCCATCCTAGCAGATGGTCCCCAGCTGCGCTTGCCAGCCACAGAGCATCTGCCTGGTGTGTTTGCACGTGTTGCAGCAGTTGTCCAGGCACCAGGCCATCAGCAGTGTTTTCCAGGGCTGTCCAACAGCAGGGAAGAGAGGAGGAGTCCACGGGATGAAGTCCAGAAGTAGTTTTCTTTCATTTATGGTCTTATGCAAGCAGGCTTATTGCCGGGCAGGCTCAGGAGGGAGAATTAAGACTTGGGCAGAATCCTAGAAACCCATGGCCTTTGGGGAGCCCAGAGTCCAAAGGAACCTGCTAGCTATGTTCATTGGCAGCCTTCCTTCTGGCTGTCTCTACATCTATATCTGTACGTCTATCAATGTCATTTTTCTTCTGGTTGAGCTCTGGCAAAGCATTTACATCCAAAAACACTGGTCAGTCACTGTTGGCTCTTGTCTTCTCGGCATCATTATGTGGCTTCAGTGTCTCTCCTGTCTCCTGCCTCCTGCCTAGAGATCCGATGGCCCTGCACTGCAAGACTTACTTTAAGAAATCAAACCATTATTTTCCTTCTTAGCATCATCGACTACTTCTGGTCCATATTCCAGTCTCGATTGTTACTCTGTGATTCGAGCTCTTCACTTATTCGGATCCTCAGTATTCACATCTCCACAATTGGGAGAAAAACCATCTTTTTGCCTCCTGAAAAGATGATGATTGAGTATGAATGAAAGTATTTATAAACTAAGTTGCTCTTCATATATTCATGTGGCACCTATTATTATTTTTAGTGATCATTAAAGCTGATTTTTTAAAAAAAGTAATGTCAGGTATGAATAAAGGAGAAAGTTTTAAGTGGGTAAAGATCACGGGGCTCTACACAGCATGTGGATTTAACTTAGTTTTTATGTTAGTCAATTTTATGTTACTTGAGACAACAATTTAGGAGGGAAGATGTGCTTTGGTTCATGTTTTAGTCCCTGGCCAGTGGGCCATATTGCTTTTGGACCTGTGGCGAGGCAGCCCATCATGATGGAAGCACATGGTGGAGGAAGCTGTTCTTTCATGGTGACTCATGAGTGAAAGACATAGGAAGGAGCTGGATTCCCAGTGACCTAAGATCTCCTTCCCACTAGGCCCCACCTCTTACAGACTCTACCACCTCCAAAGAGTACCAGGCTGGAGACCAAGCCTTTAACACAGGGACCTTGGGGTACACTTATTCCAACCATTACCGTAGTAGTTTTCTCATCTGTAATGTGCAGATGGTGACCCCTGGGCTTATCTGAAGATTGAATAAGATTGTGGATAACACTGTTCAGTCTCTCTTCCCATTTTAACTCTGGCTCTACACAAGTCACTTAACCTCTCTGAGCCTTCATTCCCTCATTTGCAAGGAGGAGAACACATGCTTTTTTGTATTAAAAGTACTAAGATGACTTATGAAAAGTGTCTGCCCCAGAGTAAGATTTTGATACATGTGAGTTAGGTTTATCCTTCAACATTATTTATCAAGGGAAGATATTTTCAGGATTTTTTGAGACTGTTCCTGAGGAAGGAATAAACATATAATCTCATCTCTCTCCTTGCCAGATATTAACGGGAGTGACCTTCTCTTAGGAAGCTGATGCCAGATAGAAATAATAGCTCTTAGTATTACCAGTGGCTTCTCTGGGTAAGCCATATGCAGAGAGGACAATTAGTTAAATGTAGCAGTGCCAGTTGGCTGTCCATTCCACTGTGATTGTTCCAAGTTTCCCGTTGCACTCTTACCAATGCCCTGATAAACTCTCTTGCTGTTTTGAGTATTAGCCTAAGACATCTGTGATTCTCAATGAGTCATACATAACCCCTAGCATTTCTACAAGTTGCTGTTGACACCTTCCTGTCTTATCTGAACAAATCCAAGGCAGTTGATAACACCATTTCCCTCCATCACATTAAAACAGAATGAAGACACTAGATCTGATAAAAATTTCTTCCTTATATCCAGGCTTCATACAGTATCTGTCATTATTGTTTTGTCAAGGGACTTTGGTAACAACTTATTTCTTAATTTGTTTCCCCTGACTCCATATAATTTTACTATAACCATTTTATACCTTGTTTTTTGGTACCAGGGATTGAACTCAGGGGTACTCGGCCACTGAACCACATCCCCAGCCCTATTTTGTGTTTTATGTGGAGACAGGGTCTCACTGAGTTGCTTAGCACCTCGTCATTGCTGAGGCTGGCTTTGAGCTCGCGATTCTCCTGTCTCAGCCTCCCTAAGTGCTGGGATTACAGGCACGCACCACCTATGCCCAGCTTATAACCACTTTATTCTTAAATACTCACGTAGCATAATCTAAATGCTTAATTCTTGTTGTCTCTCAAGTTTCTGCAATTTTTTTTTTACAAGAGTGACAGGATTTATGAATTCTTAACTTCAGTCTGAAAGAAAAATGGCACAAAAACTACAAATCTTCTTTGCAACCATCTGAGAATAAGCCACAGATATTGTGCTCTAGATTGCTAAATCCTTCAATGCAAATTCTCCTTGGACATGCTTCTTGTTTACAGAATAATGATAAAATAACTACCCAAATCAGGAAATCGATATTGCTACAATGCTCAGGTGCCGGCCACAGATTATATCGATGTCTTGTCAAATATCCTGATGATGTCCTTTCTAGTCAATGGATCGAACATGAGGTCACATGTTGCATATGGTTACTGTATTCTTTCAGTATCCTTCAATCTGGAGCCATTGTGCAGGCTTTTCTTGAAATGTGTTAAGAACATAGGTGGATTATTTAGGAGAAAGTCCCTTGAGTTCATTGGGTTTTCTTGTGTGTGTGACTAAATTCAGGTTATGCGTGCTTTAGCAGGAGCATTGCCCAAATGACACCACATTCTTGTCTCTTGAGGAGGTGCTTGATTTCAGTGTGATCTACCCTAATCAGGTTCCTTCTGATGACTTGAGGTGGTGTGTGCTAGGTGTCTAGGTTATTTTTTCTTTGGATTATTTAGTAAGTGTTTTGTATGGATATACATTGTAACTGTATAAATACCTTGATACTAAATAGCCTCTTACCAGTGACGACTGGCATTTATTTTTACATTAGTTGACATTCTACTCTGAGGTAGTGGTTTTTTTTTTTTTTTTAACCTCACATTTTGGTGACGTATATCTTAATATCAGTATGAACTCTTGGATTCCTACTTTATGTTCAGTGGGTTCCACACCATTACTGCCATTTATTTTGAGTCTCAGTCTGTTACAAATTTGGTCACTGGGCACCGTTTTCTGTTATACCTTGTGCCTTTCTGGCAGGTCCCCAATATTTTTTGAATACTTCTTTATGTCCTTTACAATATGATGTTACAGGTTCTAAGTGCTCTTTACCTTCTCCAGTCACAGAATAAAGTACTTCTGCATGAAATGCTGGTTCTTCTGAGTGAAAAATGGTCTTTAGAAATTAAAATCTAGCATAAGGTGTTCTTATCGCTGTGAGGTCCTAGTGACAGCTTGGAGCCAGTCCTCATTGTGGACAGAACTAAGAAATACTATAAATGTGTGTGAGTACCCACATTTACCTCTGTATCTATGTCCCAATCTGTCTAATCTTACCAGAAACCATGGGTTAGTGTTCCTCCAGTTCTACTCTAACAGTCCAGTTTTCTCTTTCCATACAGGAACGCCCTCCTCTTCCCACATTGAGAAATATGACTGCTCTGATCTTCTATATTTTATTTTCTCAATCTTCCATCTCAGAACCAACCTCCCACACCACCTGGGGCAGCCCTTTCTTTTCTCATCCTCCTACCTTCCTTCCATAGCCTTTGACCTTGATGATTCTTTAAAAAGACAGGCTAGCTGGCTTCTGCTCTATTTGTAGGGCAATGTTTGTTTTGAAGACCATGCAGGGTCTTGCTGGCCATGTTTAGCAGTTTGGGATTTGCCCTAAGAGAAGTGAGAGGCTGTTTGCATTAAGTCTGCTCAGTCTGCTATGACACAACACAGACAAGGTGGCTTAAGAAACACTTATTTTTTCACAGATCTGGACACAGGAAGTTCAAGATTAAGGCATTGGTGTGGGTGATTTCTAGTGAGGTCTCTTCTTGCTGGCTGGTGGCTGTGGTCTTGCTGTCTCCTTACAAGGGATTTTCCTCTGTTTTCCACACTGGTGTGTCTTCTAAGAACACTTCCTTTAGGATCAGGGCCCCACCCTTAAGACTTCATTGAAGATGATCAGCTTCTTAACCTATTTCCATATACAGCTCCATGGAGCGAGGGAGGGTTTCAACTTATGAATGCATCCATTTTTTTCATTCATTGAGTTACTGACTAATTAGTGTAGCAATTCAGGTTTTTGTTCAGTATCCACTAAGTAATAAGCGCACTAGTAGATATTGGGATATTGCATAGGATAAAGCAGATGAAAGAAACCTGCCCTTCTGGGACAAACCAGGCCCAAACCTTAGTGACTTTTTGTTAATGTTGCCCAATCTGACGATGGGTGAGGTCGTTTAGCTGCCTGATGCCCCTTTGCAGAATTTAGGGGAAACAGGCAGGGATATGGAGGGCAGAGGTGGTGGTGGTGACTCCGGAAAGGAAAGAAGATGCAGATTTCGGGAAAGCTCCTATTATTGGAAGTCACTGCACTATGAGAGGAAAACCTGCCACCCACCTGACCTCTGGTTTTATTGAGATGGCTTCTTTCCCTTTCTCTGGTATTTAAGATTCACTGTAAGAACAGCAGGTCAGTCCAGGTGACTCTCAGAATTCCCCATGTGACATTTTGAACTCCGAAAACAATGTGCTTGCTGTCTAAACCTTGTATAAGGAAACGAGGGCCTGGGGGTCCTACGTCACCCTCACCTGCCCTCAGTTTAAATGTTTATTTCCCAAGAGCAAAACAGTTCCCTCACTTCCTTGTTTAGCTCTCCTTCCAAATCCTCACTTGTCAGAGGAGCATTGATCAAGTATCTAATGCTAGAACAATTAAGCTCAAAAAAAAAAAAAAAAAAAAAAAAATCTTGCTGTAGTGATAAGATTCAAAATAAGAAAGGATGTATTTGAAATTCATGGAGGCATAAAACTAAATTAAGTAACTAAATGCCTATTTTTTATTTGAACCTATGTAAAGATTGCTACTTAGACATTAATTCTTAAACAAAAGGCTGCTGTCAGGGTCTTGAAATAAATAGTATATGTTCAGAGGTAAAAGGAAGCTCCAAATTAGGCAAATTTAAATAATCTTGGATGCTCACAGAACACATAAATATGCATTTGCCTGCGTTCTCTGGGAAGTGAGATGAATGCCTCCAAGCTCTGAATCAGAAGTTGACACTCTCCATCCATTCCTGTTAACTCAGACGTAATTTAATACTTTGCCCCTCACAATATCAATCTCCCCATCTGTTTATTTACTTACTAATGTTGATTCTAAAACCATTTCTTTGAAAAACAAATACACCAGGAAGCATTCTCCATAATAATTTAGGGAAGAAAAATCTTTCCTGAGGAAAATAGAATAGAAATAATAATATCCTGTGAGTCTGGTTTTTTTTCTCCCCTTTTTAAAAGATAAAATCACTATAACCTTCTGTAGGCTTAGGTACACTTTCTCATGTATGTGTTTATTAATTGACATAATTATGCATATTTATGGAGTATAATGGGATATGTCTTTACATGCAGTGATCAAATCAGGCAATTACTGTATTTATCTCATTTATCATTTCTTTGTTGGCCACATTTAAAATCCTTTTAGTTGTTTTGAAATATACAATAAATTATTGTCAAGTATTGTCAGCCTCGTGTGTTATGGAACACCAGCACTTCCTCCTCATAACTGTGTTTTTGTACTGATATCTGACCTCTTATTTCTCCATCCTGCCTGTCCTTCCAAGTCTGGTAAGTTCTCTTCTACACCATTTTTCTTTTTAGCTCCTATATAAAGGTGAGGATATGTGATGCTTTTCTTTCTGTACCTGACGTGTTTCACTTAATATAATGACCTCTAGTTCCATCTAGGTTGCTGTACACAATAGAATTTCATTATTTTTCATGGCCAAATACTATTCCATTGTGTATGTGTGCCACAATTAATTTGTTTCTTCTTTTCTTTTTTAAATTGGTATCAGGGATTGAACCCAGGGGCCCCTGAACCACTGAACCACATCCCCAGCCCTTTTAAAATTTTTATTTAGAGACAGGGTGTGCATCAGTTTCTTGATACTTGAGTTGAGAACGTTCACTCTGACACCCCTTCAAACAGTTCTTCTTTACTTGACATGAATTACTGTGAGTTGGTACAGATGCCCGAACCTTGACTTTTCTGTCTCTGAAAAAGTATTATTTCAGGGTAGATTCCAGTACTTCATAAACTCTGGATAATAAAGCTAAGAGTGTTTCCTGAAAACAATATTGGGAACAGAACTCTTAACCTGTGAGATCCAATGCTGTTCCCAGGTAGACCATGGTTGAAGAAAATTGGCTTAGAGGTGTTGGATAATTGCTGCTGAGAAGAAATACCCCTGCCCTTCAATATCACAGAAATCTTGAGGGTTGATGGTTAGGGTAGGAGGATGGAAGAGGAGCTGTTTTTCCCACACAGATGAAACCTATTCTTTCATGGCACGTGGTACAGTGATGCTGGGACTCCCCATAAGCTGCCTGCCTGCAGAACTGTGCCTCTGCTTAGCAGAAGCTCCACTCTCTATTGCCATGACCAGTGCAGCCAAACTTGTGGTTCCAGCATGGGGCGAAGGTGGGTAAGAAAAATAAAGACTCACACACATATTTGAAGATAAAGCTGGGGTCAGGTCAGGTGGAATACTGCTCTGTGGAGAAGCAGATACAAAAGTTACGCCAGCAATCATTCTTTATGTGTGTCTTATTACGAGGTTAAAGTCTATGAAAGCATTATTCTTTGTATTCAGAAAGTTACAGAAACTAAAAACATCTGTGCAGCTTCTCCATAGTTGTAATCCACAGTTGCAGAGGACACTGTTGGGAGCTCTGTGTAGCTCTCAAGAAGGTCCATTGTTTAAAACTTACTGTTAAGTGGGCTGGCTCAGGAGTAGCAGAGCTGGTGAAACATTGTAGTTGTCTAGCATGAGAATTCCTCTATCCCTGGGAGCTGTGTGCCTGAGATCAAGGTTGAAGCTGATAAGACTCTTCACAGATCCTTCTCATGCAGGGCATTATCATAGTAGCTAGGCATTGTATGCCTTTCCACAGAAACATTCCCAGGCACCAGGCACGCCACAGCCATGAGGTTGTCAGAGACCCCCGATCTCAGTCCCTGGTCTCCCATACTCTGTCAATGCTCTCCACACTCTCTGCTTGCTGTCTCCTCCTCATGCTTCTCACGTGTAACTTCCAAGTCTCCTGAAGAAGTGTGTCTGCCTGGCTGCTCCTAGACCACGTTAATAACTCACTGCAAGGGTGTCTGTGAGATGTAGTCCTCCATAGACAAGAAAGTACGTCAGAGGAAGAGCCTACCTGCTCTAAGTAACTTAACCACTTGGTTCTGTTTTCAGATCCTCTGGCTTCACAGCCTTTATCAAAAATCAGAAAGTTGGCCCATAGATATGTTAGTCATATTTTCATCACTGTGACCAAAATACCTGATAAGAACAACTTTAAAGAGTTTTTGGTCTTTGATTTCAGAGATTTCAGTCCACGGTTAGTTGGTTTCAAAACCATGGAGGAAACGCAAGGAAATCTGCTCAGCTGATGGCAGCCAGGAAGCAGAAGGAAAGAGTCCGGTGACAAGACATGGTCTCTGAGATCTGTATCTTGTCCCCAGTGACCTAATTCCTCCAACCACGCCCCATCTCCCTATAGATCCCACCTCTCCCAGTAGTTCACTCAGCTATCGAAGGATTAATCCACTGGTGAGATCAGAGCCCCCCAATCCATTCACTTCCCCAGAGCCCATCTCTGAACCTTGCTACATTGGGGAACCGAGCCTTCAATACATGAGACTTTGGGGGAATATTCCAGGTCCTGATTATAAGAGTGAGTGAAGAAGAGATTCACTGGTGTTGAACTTTGTGGTACTTAATATGCAGTGGAATAGAAAAAAGTAACAGCAAAAGTTCTCGGTCCTTACAACTCACCAGTTCCAAACATGTCATTTTCTACCTAATAGCATTTGACTTTTCATTTAATCAACATACATTTGGTATCTTTTACCATGGATGTCTGCTAGACATACGCAGATGAACGAGGCACAGTTACAGATGTTACAGATGGATGTAACAGTGTTCTACGTAGGGGACAGGTACTAGTTCACTAGTGGAGAAAGTGAGTAAATCAGTAAAGAGCAGCATGATATGTGCGAAACAAGGTAAGCCTCACAGCATTTGAGTTGTGCAGAAGAAATAATTGGCACAGTTTTGGGGGTGGCAGGGAAGACTCCCGATCCTGCTGGCACTCTAAGCTGCAACCCAGGCGTGAAGGCTGAATGAGAGTTGGGTGAACGTGTTGCGTGTTGACTCTCCATAGGGTACTCTCTCAGGGAGGAGGAGTGATGTCCCTGAAGGGTTGGGAAAGTAGTGCACGCACAGGCCCAACGTGGACAAGAAGCCCAGAGTGTTGTAGAGAAAGACCGTGCTTTAGTCGGCCTTTTCTCTGCTGTGACTAAAAGACCAACTAGAACAAATTTAGGAGAAGTTTATTTGGAGGCTCACGATTTCAGAGGTTTCAGTCCATTGACAGCAGGCTCCACTCCTCCGGGCTCAAGGTGAGGCAGAACACCGTGGGGGAAGAGTGTGGCATATGGAGTGTCTCACATGATGATCAGAGAACAGACTGCAAAATATCTACCCAAAGGCACGCCCCCAGGGACCGACCTCTGCAGCCACACCCTACCCTTCCCACCTTCAGTTCCCGCTCAGTTAATCCTGTCATGGGATTAATTTGCTGATTGTGTTAAGGCTCTCATAACCTAATTATTTCTCCTCCTAACCTTCTTGCATTGTTGCAAAGATGAGCTTTGGGAGGACAGCTCATATCCAAGCCATAAGGGACCAGCGCTTGCAAGCAGTGGTGTAGAGTGAGCTAGCGTGCAGGCAAATGCAGGAGGGCGGGTCAAGAGTGACTTTTTATGTCGTGGTGTGCAGTTCATACTCCACCAACTGCTGAACTTCTCCCAAAGCTAACTTTTATTTAGAATAATCTCAATTCAGTCAGCTTTTTTTTTTTTTTTTTTAATGAGGGTATTAACCTGTGGGTAGAAAAGTATACTAAGATTTCCCATAAAATCTACCCATGAAGTTTAGTGAAGGAGCTTTTGGGGACCGGAACTGAGCTTCAGGATCCCCAGGACAGGTCTATTCCCTATATCCCTCTTTCTTCATGCTTCCTCATCTCTCTTATTCACAACTTTATCTGCCATGATTTGGCTTACTCGAAAGACTTTCTTCAAAAATAGTTTGGAAACCCTATGGAAAAGAGTACCTCTTTCTCCATTATCGGTGTTTCAATCCTAGGCAGACACTCTGATTAAAACAACTTGAGTTATATGACCGTCCAGTTAGAAGGAATGTCCAGCTCTAATTGGAGAACGCTTGATCACATGTCTTTCCCAGGGATGGGTTAGTACAATATTTCGTGGCTGACTACTCCATTAAAAACACATTTTATGGGGGAGGGAGCATGGGAAGAATGGAGAAACTGGTCAAATGGGAGGGAAGCGAGGAGATGGGTCATGGGGGCAGGAAAGATGGTGGAATGAGATGGACAACAATGCCCTAGGTACATGTATGACTGCACATAAGGTGTAACTCTATATTGTGTACAACCAGAGAAACTAAAAGTAGTGTTCCATTTGTGTACAATGAATCAAAATGCATTCTGTTGTCATGTATACCTAATTAGAATAAATAAAGAAAAAAAACAAAGGAAAACCACCTATCTAAGCAGTCTGGAGGAAGACTTTAGAGCTATGAAAATTTTAACGTATTTGTTGAATCAAAAGGAAATATTAGCTTCTGAATTATACTAGACAATTTTTAACTATGGTTGTAGATTAGTTTGGAGGAAGATGTACCTGATTTCTCTAGAAGCTTGGTTGATGTATCTTAACATTTTATTAGTATTTTTTAATTGGTTAATATTAGATATGTTTCTCATTTCAGTAAGTACTTTAACCTTTGTTAAAACCATCAAAACTATAAATGAATGAGACTCCATCTGTGCTTCAGAGTTGGCTTACCTCCTTGATGTTCTATGGGGACCACTTCAGCTTGGTGGCCATAACTTGCCTAGGGTGCTATAAGGATTCTGAGAGACATTCTGCTACTGTCAGGGTACATCTTGGGTTAGTCTGAGATTTTAAATTAAATGAGGGAGAGTTTTCTTGATATGTTATCTGGTTATCAAAAATATTAACTCAGCCAGAATAGGAGAGAGTTTCTAACAGGCAAAACTGTTGTCCTTTTTAGCAGTGTTCATGTAATTCCAGGGATTCTGACTTATTTCCCAATGCAAGGATAGTGTCTATTTACAAAGACACAGTCTCATGAAAAATGTGGTGAGATAGAGAGCAGAGAATTAAGAAGTGGAAAAAGTCAGTAAATGAATTATATATTGACTTATGAAAAAAAACACGTTTCATAAATGGTTTTTCTCCTGGTGAATGATAACTTGACTGTTATAGTTACATGTTTACATTTTATAGTACATCATTCCCAGCAGACTTTAATAGAGTATATATAATATATGTTCAAAATATTAACTTTGAAACTATATGTTGCTGGATTGATTGGCATCACGTTCAGCCATGATCTGTGGTCCCCACTTTCTAAAGGACACTTTATACATAATCACTTTAGTATTACCAGATTATCAGTGAGAAAGAAACTTTGTTGAAAATTATTGGGATTGGAAGTGTGTTATAGCAACATAACTGAGCCTAAGTGGTCTGATACCAACTGCTTTCTTCAAACATTTGTATATTAAATGCATAGAAGAATTCTATTGACTCTGCTGCCCAGACCTTGAACCAGTCACCATTGTTGAATAGGAACAGAACTGTAATCAGCAATCTCAGGAGGTCACTTGTGTATTCCTTTGACCAATGAGGAAAGGTTTAGTGATTGTGGTTGGGATAGAGGAAGTGTGCTCTGCTGGTACATCAGGACTTCACTGAATGGGGACTGGGGCAGTATTCCTGTCAAGATGAAAGGAAGCAGCCAGGTGTGGTGGTGCATGCCTATAATTCCAGCACTTTGGGAAGCTGAGACAGGAGAATTGCGAGTTCAAAGCCAGCCTCAGCAACAGGAAGGTGCTAAGCAACTCAGTGAGATCCTGTCTCTAAATAAAACACAAAACAGGGCTGGGGATGTGGCTCAATGGTCGAGAACCCCTGAGTTCAATCCCTGGTACCAAAAAAAAGGATGAAAGGAAGTTTAGGTTATAAAAAGCAGCATGTGTCCACTAGAACTTTGTCCTTCTCTTTAACATTCCAGAAACTTCCTCAGCTGCTTCCGGAGTTGCTAGTTTCTCTCTACCTGTTCATGGAAGGTTTATGGACAGGTATCACTGAAAAATGTTTATGGGAATATAAAGACAAATACTATTTTGTTTGGGGTTGTCTAGGAGGGCCGTTTTTTCTTCTCACTTCACTCTTACGAGGACAAAGCCATCCTGTCCTTCACCTTTTGATTTATATGAAAGACTAAGTGTTTCATCTTTTATAAACAAAACTCATGGTTCTATTTTAGTTCCCAGGAAGCTAGAGAAAAGTTGAAACTGCACCCTCATTAAAAAAAAGAAAAACCACAAAGAGCCATGAATTTCTCCCTTGACATGCATAAAGATAATAATGTCCTGTACCCTATCCCTTGTCTACCTGTATCTTAATAAGACCAGTGTATCTGGATATACCCTCCCCCTCCCCGGCAAGGGTTGTGTTTTCAGCATTTTTATGACTACCTTGTGTGTGACAGACATTTCCTTTAACAACTCTGTGAGAACTGGGCCAGGTCGATGCGGGATTTGTGGTGACATTTGTGGTAAGGGAGAAAGTATATGATAAACTGTTAGAGAACACTGTTTTTTTAATTGAAATCTGGGCCATTGTATGAAGCAATAAGTGAGCATTTGTTATTTTGTATTTGTACTCACATCTAAGAAATACATTTCCTTGGGAGCTGCCTTTGGGAATTTTAAGCCTTGAATTGGGCCAGGTACAGTGGCACATACCTGTGACTCCACCTACTGGGGAATAAGGCAGGAGAATCATGAGTCCAAGGCCAGGATGGGTAATTTAGTGAGATCCCATCTCAAAATAAAATACTAAAATGGCTGGAATGTACCTCAGTGGTAAAGAACTTCTGGATTCAGCCATGAACCAGTACTGGTGTGGGAGTGGGGATAAAAGTCAGGGGATAAATATTGTTGATGAAGTGTACATTGTAACTTTCTCTCCCTACAATTTAGCCCAAAGTCTACAACAGGTCTGTTTTCCTGGAAGGGTCAAGGTTATTCTTGAGCACAGGTGACTAGGTGAGAGAGTCCTCCTTGCCATTTTTTTTTTTTTATCTAGTGTGGAGATTATTCCTTTTAAGGCTGGGTGGATCAGTAGCTACTCCTAGAAGGGCTGGGATGGAGCAGTTGAAATAAAAGTTAGCGATGTGTCTTCTCTCTGTTACTGATGGTAACGTTCAATGTTCAGTCCGTACGTGAACTGTTTCTACTGTGTTGTGTTTCAACAGACTTTCTCTAACATCAGAGAACTGAAAAATAAGGAACATTTTAACCTAGGCTTCATGAGAATGCATTTGGTAACTTCACACATTACTTATTTAAATTTTTTTTAATTTTTTAATCTAGTTACACATGACAGTGTAATGCGTTTTGGCACATTGTACACAAACGGAGCACAACTTCTCACTCCTCTGGCCGAATATGGTGCAGAGCGCATTTTTACACATGGAGAAGCTGATACCCGGAGAGAGCAAGTGCCTTTGTAAGGCACCTGGGATAAGTCCATTTTTTTTGCCGCCTCTTTTTGTCACTCCTGTATTTCCCCAAGTGTGGGGCTCTGCTGTGAGTGATCTTTGAGTTATACAGAGTTAGAAGGTTAATGAAAGAGGCATTTCCTTTTCAATTCTGTCAGCCATGTCCAAACAAGGAGATGGTCTTAATTCAGCATCATATCTTACACTTCTTTGAATACTTGCTAATCTTTGTGTAGAAGAGTAAGGCATCCTTACTAAATTCTGGTACGTGAAACAATATTATTGTCTTGTTAAATTCTAGATTAAATAATATTTCCATTGAATTTGTTTGCAATTAAAGCAGTGATACTACTAAACTTTTTAAGGAAAAAGTTTATACAGAGCAAGTTGACTCAAAGAAAAATAAAAGCAAGCAGAAGTGGCATGAGAATATTGTAACAATTCATAGTTATCCCAGGGCTCAGGTTTGGAAAACAGAGTTATATTACATTGCTTTTCAAACAGGCTTCAGGAATAATTTGCCACCAAATCCTTTCTTCTCCTCCATGTGTGTGTATAAATGTATAATATGTATAAATGTAAGTTTATATGCATTTAAATGTATACACACACAACACACTTGAAAGAAAGATAATAATGAGAAGGAAGTGACATATTAAAACACTTTTAGGTCATATCCTAATTTCCTAATGGGAAAAATTCCATCTGGGCTTGGGCTATTTTGATGGCTAATTTAAATCAGCTCCCATCTGTATAGCTAGAGAGATTTTAGGCAAATAAATGAAAAAAGACCAACAACCTTGATGTTTGATTATTTTTCTCTACTCTAAAACATATACATGCTTATTGGAATATAGGAAAAAGGAAACTTTGCCAGCCCTGCATTTTAACACCTTAAAAGCATACCTCCTCTTACTAGCTCCCTCATCAGATAGTTCCACTGTGGAGGGTAACTAGAACAAATGGTGGTCTCGAGTCTGAATTTCTGCCTGGCATCTCTGAAAGTTTTAGAATTTTTGCTCAGCCTTCAGGAAATAGGGAACAGTTCATGTTAAGTTGGCCCTTCTGTTAAGTGTACCTTTTAATGTAAACTTATGCAACTACCATTTCTGGAGCATTGCTGCTTGCCATGCTCAGCCCTGGTCACTTTGCTTGAGTTATCTTGCATAATTTTATCAATATCTCCATGAGGCCTCTCTCTCTCTCTCTGTAAGGCAGTGGAAATTGAGGCTTGTTTTCTTCATTGTACTTTCTCTTATGTTTTGAGGACCACACTGTTAAACTTAGAACCTGTCTTCAGCTCCTAGATTCTGTACTTGGAATTTTCCCACCAACCACATATAGGTTCTCACTAGCTAAACAGCTTATCAGCTGCCTTCGACATCAGGTAAGCTGGGCACACAGAGATCAGTCATGATGTCCAGTGCTCAGTGACACCCTGCTGCTCCACAGCATACTCTTTGGGGATAAAGTGATGGACGACAGCAAGTTTGAACTTGATCTTGAGAGAAGATAGTGGATCATATGGAGAAAAAAAAAGAAATGGAAAGTTACTGACCTACATTTTTATCCCCATGCCCTCAAAGAGGACTCTGTGAACCTGGTTCCTTCCTTTATTTCTTTAGCTGTCTGGCCATGTGGTGAGCAGTTTGCTCCATCATGTGCTCCCCACTTTTGCCATTTAACACCCTCACTAGAGGCCTAAAAACAGTGAGTCCACTGATCATGGACTGGAATCTCTAAAACCATGAGTCAAAAATAAACCTTTTTTTAATAAGTAAATGATCTGAAGTATTTTGTTACAGTGACAGCTAACAAACACAGGTAACAATTAACACATTCAAATCTTAGAATAGTAAAGAGAGGGTTGAAAAGAGATTTCAACGGTATCATTTCAGGAAGGAGACACCTGCATGGCAGCAAGAAGTTAAAACTTGTGTCATTAGAAAGTTGCTGATATGACTGATAATTGTGCTTAGAGTCCTATTTGAGGTACATGGTGAGGCTTTGTCCCAGATGTCTGTAAAGGAATGTGATGATTAATACCCATGGATCTGAGGAGTAGAGAACAGTAGAATCAGTGCTGTCTGATTCCGTAGGAAAAGGATAACATGAATGGTACATGTAAGAATCACTAGGAGCTGGGCTTGGTGGCACACACCTTTAATCCCTGCTGCTCAGGAGGCCGAGACAGAAGGATTGCACATTCAAGGCCAGCCTCAGCAACTTAGCGAGGTCCTAAGCAACCTAGTGAGACTCTGTCTCAAAAATTTTGAAAGTGCTGGAGATGTAGCTCAAAGTGTCCCTGACTTCAATCCCTGGTGCCCTGCAAAAAGAAATGACAGGAAAAGAGCACCCCCAAGAGAAGTTAGAAGAACTGAATCTCTCTTAAACCCTCTCGAGGCCAACTGTTTCACACCCGCATTACTCTTCCTCCACTGACAGATCATCTTGCCCTCCATCTCCTCCTCCAGTATGTTCCCCATGGCTCCATCAGCGCATTCTTTCAAAAGTACTGCTTTGTCCATGTGTCACTTTGCATCGTTGTGACCAAAATACTTGACAAGAATAACTTGGAGGGGGGAAAATGTATTTTGGTTCATGGTTTCTGAGGTTCAGTCTTTGGCAGGCTCAGTCTTTTGCTCTGGGTCCAAGATGAGGCAGAACCTCATGGATAAAGGGCATGGTGGGGGATGGTGCTGTGTTCAGAGTGGCCAAGAAAAGGGGGTGGGAAGGGACCACGGGCAAGATGCATCCCCAGAGAATACTCCCAGCCAGTGACCCACCTGCTCCAGCTAAGCCCACCTGCCTATAGTTACCACCCAGTCACTTCATTCAAACTGGGATGGACGGATTAGATTACAGCTCTCACAGTTCACCTCCCAACATTCCTGTACTAACACAACGCTTTTAGGGGACACTGCCTATCGCAAACCGTAACCGACCACTTTGCTTCCCAGGGACAGTAGTCTGGAGTTGAAGCTTATGATATGAATCTGTGGCTCCCTTTGCTTTCATTGTTAAATACAATTCCCCGGTAAGTTCTCAAGACACTGGTTGCTTCTGAACATCTTCATCCAGTCACCATAGAAACACCAAGTCAGACCAGCTTCTTAAAAATTGTCTAATTTTCTCTTATTTCTAAAGAGAAGACTTTGGCTCCACTTTGCCTTGATGTGACAGACATCATAACCTGTGAGTGAATCTGGTCATTTTATAGTTGCCGTTTCCCAAAGGTGATTCCTGGGATATTGGCAAAGAGAATGAATTAACTTCCATGCATTAGAGAAGAAGTATATGAACAATAGCTTTTTCCCTAATATGTACTTCATCAACAAAATGAGCTGCCCACCTCTGAGGGGTGGCCTTTGGCTGTCTAGCTCTACCCAGCACAGAACAGGTAAATCTTCCTAATTTAGGGCAATAATAGGGAACAGGTTTGCCCACAGATTAAAACCATATTCTCCTAAGAGCTTTCCTAGTAATACATCCTATATTCTGATCTCCATCTGTCAGTCTCCTTTGTCTTCATTCTCATTTTTTTCCTGTCCTTGACATTTGTTGTTGTTGTTTTCTTCATTCCTTTCTTTGCATATTCCCTTTGCTGCCAGCTGTCCTCTTTTGACTCAGCTGGAAGTGAAACCAGCAGGATGTCCCACAGGAGAATGGGAGAAGCCAGGGGATTCTCTTTCTCACTGCTTAGGACCCTGTTTACATCAAGGGTGCTGCAGTTATCAAGGTGCATCTGCAGCCAGCTGCTCTGTCTTGGAGTTGGTGCCTTCTTAAAAGCTCCAGTGTCATTTCTGTTCCCATTGAAGGCACTAGCTTCTGGGCTTCTCAGTTGTAGGGGGAGCTTCTTCCAGAGACTGATCTCTGGATTGCTACCCCTGTTTGTGTTTGCTCTTTCACCTTTGCTGAACATTATTGTAACTAATTCCCTGTATTAAGTACTCTGCTGAATTACCTGGTGTGACTTTTGTTTTCTCTCCTGAACTCTGAGGAATATCATTCCAAATTTAGCAGGGGAAAAAGGGACTGTGGACATTTGACTACCTGTAATTCCATCAGTATTCATTAAAAGATCCAGACCTGTTATGAGATCACTGATTAAACCAACTATCGTCTGTTTTTCACATCTTACATGTAGGCCTGGGAAAAACAGATCGGATGAATGGACTAAACAAAAATGGCTGTGTAAAAATACAGACAGTGCTGGGGACAGTTAACAGAATCTTGATGAGAAGACTTGAAATTCTTCCCTCATTTTACAGTTGAAGATACTGAAGATCAGTGGGGCTCGGTAACCTGTCTAGGAAGAGAAGCACCACTAGAATTTGAACACCATAAGCGAAAGGACCTTGCTTGTCTTGCTTACCATGATGTCCTCAAGGACAAATCTGTCACATGATGGGCATTCCAATCAGTGCCAGCAAATGGCAGGACATGCAGATTTGCAGTTCTGCTACCTGCCCGGCTTACCATTTATTGACAGTCATTTCCTAAGGACCTCAGGTAGCCCATGCTGAAGGCACATGGGACTGACTGTAGGTGTGCAAGGGAAATAGTTGGAGGATACTGGATCTGCATTGGTGAAACTGAACAGGTCTGCTCAGAGTGTGGTTGGATGTAGTTTTGGCAGTGACATACAAAGAACTTTGCCTGGGCAGATGTGACCTTAAAAAATATCATCATGGGCTGGGGATATAGCTCAGTTGGTAGAGTGCTTGCCTAGCATGCACAAGGTCCTGGGTTCAGTCCCCAGCAACACACACACACACACACAAGTTCTAAGCACGTGATGCAGTGAAGAAAATTTATGTCACCCTAAGACCCCTGATGGAATACAGAATACAGAGGAACAGCTCAAAGACAGAGATTATAGTCAGCTGACCTGAGGCAAAAGCTTGGTCTCATCTTACTTCAGCTACATCCATTTGCTATTTCAGGGTTATTGATAGAGCTTAATTACATTCTAATCATGATGGGACAGTGGCAGGAGGAAAGTAACTATGCAGGAGCAGCTCCAGAGTTACATATAGAGATTATAGTAGTGTAATATGTATTGAACATACATAGTAGCATAGTTTTATTGATTACATATAGCAGCATAGTATATATTATGCACAGCAGCATAGTATATATTAGAGCAGTATAGTATATATTGATTGTATGCAACAGCATAGTATGTATTGAAGTCTGTGTGTGTTACTATACAACAGCATAGTAAGTATGGATTGTCTATAGAAGCAGAGTATTGATTGTATATAGCAGCATAGAGTATTGAAAGGGCAAATGCATCCAGAACTGCCTGCCATTCCACTTAATCATAATTTGGCTGTTTTCTAAGTTAATTTGTCAGAGAAAAAGGAGAAAAGGGAGGATTTTCCCCTTTAAGTTAGACAACAGCAACAGAGCATTTTCCAATTCTGCAATATCAGAGTTGTGCTGGCTCCTCTGTAGCTGAGGCTGTGCACTGGTTTTCAGGCCATTGAAGTGTTTCTCTACTGTCGCCATCAGCCCTCGAGGCAGCCCTGCCTATGTTCCTGCCTCTCCCTGTGGTTTAGCACCACTGGGACCTCCAGAACTCTGCTCTAGTATCTGTTCTGGTGGATCAAGGGCTAGGCTGTATTGCTCACTAAATATTTTAAATGTCACATCTGGAAGCATTTTTATAGAACTGATAATCATGGTAGAAACCTTACCCTTCCATTGGGTCTTGATTTTAGTAATTTTGAACTAAGATTTATGTTATAGATTGAATTTTTCCTTCCCCCCACTAAAATAATTATTAATAATAATTGTTAATAATTCACAATTTAGATACTACTACTAATTATTATTATGTTGTATGTTCAAGCCTTAACCTCTGATGTCAGAGAGCTTTTAAGGAGTAATGAAGATTAAATGAGGTCATAAGAGTGGGTCCTAATGCAACAGGGTGTCCTTAGGAGTACAGGATGAAACACAAGACATACGTATGCAGAGAGAAAAATGTCATGTGAGGTCACACACAGAAGGTAACCACCTGCAAGCCAGGAAGAGAAGCCTCTCCAGAAACCAGACCAAATCTTGATCTTGGACTTGCTGCCCCCAGAACTTCCAGGAAGTAAATTATTGCTGTTTAGCTCCTGATCTGTTATTCCATTATGGCAACCCTTGCAGACTCATGCAAGTAGTGATGAACTTGAATAACTTTTCTTTTCACGATGTGATAAAGAGCACTTAGAAATAGCAATAGATCAGTGTCATCTACCTGGTGGCATTAAGAACCAGCACAGGCATCTTGTTGCTACGTATCATCCAGTGCTAGAAAACAGCCTGATGCTAAATGCCAGGTGACCTGGTAGATAAGCTTTCTTTGAGAGTTGATACAGGTCTGTATCTCCTCATTACCTTCCTCTCTGCACCCTCAGGTGTCACAATGCTGGAACTTCAATAATAGCTCAGATAGAGAAAGATAAACTAAAATGACATATTCTACTTGGGAAGGGCATCTTGTTTTTTAAGTCTTTCAGCCTACATGTTCAAACATAATTCATGACAATCCAAAAAGTCTTTTAAAATTTCTATGCTCACTTGACTTTATATATACTGGGCAATATTAGTTAGTATCATCTTTATATGATACTGGGCAATATTAGTTAGCATCATCCCTAGTGCAATTACTCAGAGTTCTATTTCTCCCTTGTGAATGAAATGTAAATGAGTGTGTGTGTGTGTGTGTGTGTCCATATTTATTTCATTCTGATATCCAGTGAGCATTTGCACTTTGCAAGCTCTCATGCTCCAAAATGAATCAAATCCTTGCCCTTCAGTGAGCAGTATATATTTTGGACATTGAAAAGAATTATTTTTGCCACTCAGGCATTCATTCTCCATAGAACAATATATTACTACAGCAGCACTTTGCTATTCCTTCATAAGTGTGTTAAGGCATCATTGGAAGAGGAGTATAAATTATTTTCCCTGTGTAAAAGCCCAAGTCTGGATTCTCATAATCCAATTAGAGGTTCACTATGTCTTCTGTGTGGTACTGTCTGAAAGTTTTTTATACCTAGGACCTCTTGAGATAAAAGGACTGGTCATATATGGTTGAATCCTTACTGTGCATTTGTGTAATTATTTATTCATTCAACAAGTGAGATTTATAAATTCCTCCTCAGTGAGAGGCGGACAGCTTTGGGTGAGACCACTCAGGAAGGTCTTGGCTGGATTTAGACATCTTTGTTTTCCAATTTTGACACCCTGCTGTTCTCCCATCATTCACCCTCTTGTCTGCCTTCAGATGTCACATTCTTTAATTGCAACCCCCATTTCATAATCTCTACTGATTTGCTCAAAACTCATTTTAAGCACATACTCTGATAAGTTGTATTGCCTGAAAGGTTTTCCTTTTTTCCAGCTGCATACTAAGAAATTCTTGCTGCTAGGCACATGTTCTGTGGAAATGGCTTCTCTTTCAATTTTTTAATTTCTAAAATGATTAATATAATTTTTTGTTATATATATTTAAGATAACCATATTTTGATATACATATATCTAATGAAATGATTATTACAGTTAAACAAATTAGCTTATCCATTCTCATATAGTTACCTTATTGTGTGTACAATAAGAGTCGCTAGAACTAATTTTTAAAAAGTACACAAATTATGTTCTTAGCTTAGCAATTTTCTATTATAAAATATATTATTGTGATACTCATGCTACATATTGTATCTGTAGGATTCTTTATATTACATAAGTACAACTTGGTACCCTTTAATCTCCATCTCCTCATCATCTGGCCCCCATGAGTTGTACAAGACACCCATGCCTATGCAATCAATGGTTCTGTATTCATTACTGTGGTGGAAAGAGCAACTTAAGGTCTGAACTGCAAATTTGTTGTCCACTGGGCAAAAGCTAGAGGCACCAGGAAGTGTGACGTATTTCCTGTCTGATGGCTGTGCTTCACTGTACCTATTGCATGCACAAACGCACTCATCGTACCATGAGAATGGTGTCATCTAGAGTTGGCCACTTTCTAGTCCTCTTTAAAAAAAATATTTTTAGGTGTATATGGACACAATATCTTTATTTTTGTGTGGTGCTGAGGATCAAACCCAGTGCCTTACATGTGCTAAGCAAGCACTCCACCACTGACCTACAACCCCAGGCCCCTATGGTCTTACTCATTGTGCTTTACCCCACATGAGGACTTGTGGTTACCCACCCCCCACACTTTTGATATTTTGTAAACAGATATCCTGTTGTAACAGTTATAGACAAGCAGTCATCCTACCCACAAACATGTTTTGTGTCTATGAAGTATCTGCTAGGTATTGGACATTATTATAAGTGTTAGAACCAGAGCAGGGGACACGCATGTCCTTGTTTTCAAGAACCTTACAGTAATGTGGCTTGCATCAAGTTTACTCTTGAATAAATACAGGGCAAACTCACAAGATCATGCTTAGTGCATTTTTACTGGAAGTAAACATATCACAAAGTGTTAACAACATGAAATAAAAATACAAAGAACTGTGGGAATTTGGAACTTAATTGGTTGGGAACATGTTCAGAGAGTCTTGAACTGTAACATTCATTGGAAGTTCTTTGTTTTAAAATAATCAGTATTTTTTAATATAATGTAATTATGAAGATGATACTATTCAGTTCATTTTTAAAATATTTTGTAGTTGTAGATGGACATGATGCCTTTATTTTTATGTGGTGCTGAGGATCAAACCCAGTGCCTCACATGTACCAGGCAAGTGCTCTACCACTGAGCCACAACCCCAGTGCTCAGGGCATTATTTATTTTTTAACTCAGGCTGAAATTAGCAAATGAGCTTGAAAACTGTCAATATTAACTGCATTTCATTTCTGAGTGATAATATATGCATCAGTTTAGGTGTGTTTACATAAAGTAAATATTAGTGGCTTTGTGATTCAAGTATGTGTTCTAGTGCAAACAGTTTTCTATTGATTTGGCTTTGGGAAAATTACTTGTTTTATGATTGATCTTGCTGGAAACATTGCTATGAAATTAATATGTTTAAATGAGACCATCAGGCAAAACAAAAAACTGACATGAATGTAATAAAAAATCTATCCATTCTTGTGCAATGGAGTAACTAAGAAGTGTTTTGTTCAGCATCGTAGATGAAATAGATGGTTAATATCTAACACATGGGTTTAGCAAAACTGCTGAGGCATCCCCTGGGGTTGGCTCTCCAGTGGTTGTCTTGCCCATTATGTTTAACCCCACATGTGGACTCGTGTGGACAAAGCACATATTTTTTTTTTATATTCCTCTGTTGCAATGGTTATAGGCAATAACACACCTTATCCAGCATTATCTAGAAGTATCCGCTAGGTGCCAGGTGTAGAACATCATTGAGGTACATGTACTTCTTATACATGACAGTGCTTCAGATATTTAAGAATCACTGATCTTTCCTCAGAGCTGTAATGTCAAACTGAAGCACAACCATGCACAAATTTAATCATGGCTCCTAGTTTCCCTGTATAGGACACCACATAGGTAATGAAGGTCACCAAATATTAACTATTGAGATATTGGCATTTCCAGTTTTGTTTTTTTTTTTTTTTTTTTTTTTAAATTGTACTGGGGATTGAACCCAGGGATGCTTAACTACTGAGTTACATCCCCAGCTCTTTTTTAAAGACAGGGTCTCATTAAGTCACTTAGGGCCTCACTAAGTTCCTGGGGCTGGCCTCGAACTTGTGATCCTCCTGCCTAAGCCTCCCAAGGTACTCTTGTGCTCCACAGATCACTGTCTTAGTCTGTCTCATGCCATGGACTCTCAAAGTAATGTCAGGTTTCCAGCTTGTTCATAGGCTTGCAGGTGTCTCATGGCTGAAGTGCATTGGTTTTGTTTTGAGTAAGTGTGACTTGTAGTGGGAGCATGACATCCCTTGGGCAAGTGAACACTATCTGAACAGCATTAAGACTTTAGTCCCTAACTACGGAGGCCTGAGAAGTGACTTTGCAGTTGCAAAGTTGACTTTTGAAAGAGAAGATGCTAATGCTAGTTGAGGGATATAGATACCAGTTAGTTTTGGTGAGTCTGAGGTTGATTTCTCCCCAGTAACGCTGAGGCAATTGGTCTATAATTTTCACACTGAATTTGGTTTGGATTTTTGGAGAAAAATAAAGCTGTATATTGATTAGTGTTTGAAAAACAAGTTAGTTCTTAGTTTGCTTGAATGATAAAAGCAAATGTGCAGTGTCAGAACCAAATACGAGCATGGCCAGGTCTAACAAGTACCCACTACACTGACCTTGAGATTCTGGAGAAGCTGTGTCTAAGCGGAGACTTGATATCAACCAGAGCTTTAGGGCCTGAGCTCACTTTATTGGGGGGTGGGGGGCAGTGGCTGACTCTTTCTTGACATATAACCATATAGATCAATGCACTTTAAGAAACATAACATCCTTTTTACTGTAAAATCTGGAGATGAGCAATTTCTAAGATATATCCCATGAACATTAATTCCAAGAGATGAATAAGTTACGTGAAGGACAGGTTGTAAGGACATGTGCATTGGAGAAAAACTGTTAGACTTAGTTTAATAGAAAGTTGCCTATAGGAGCTACTAATGTGTTAATGGTGGCTCCCAAAGAAAGGGGAATTTATGATGTTTTAAAATACTGGGACCTTTTTGAAGTGCATGTGTCTAGCATGTTACAGGAATTGTGTTCCTGTGAAACTGCTTTGGATAATGCTATGTTAAACTGACCTGGATATTTTTAATGTGTCAGGAAAAGTTTAGGAATGAACACAATGAGCTGACTTTTTTTTTATATTCCCCTTATTTCTGTTCTGTTTATCCATCCATGCATACATCTGTCCCCAAAACGTCTTTCATTCAATAAACTATGCAAGACCCTGCTCAAGTAGCAGGGGGTGTGGCAGGCACAGATAACAGAGTCTAAGATGAAAGCTGAGAGTGTTTGCGCTCATCTCAGTGACTTCTCAGAACTTCTCTGTCTTGGAGGGTTAGTCTGCTTACTTGGAGCATTTGTTCCTGATAATGTTAAGAGAGAGTGTGTGTGTGAGTTTCAATTTGGGTTGGAGCTGCCCTTTTCTGGAAGAAGTATTGTGTTGGAACTTGGAGTTGGCTGGGTCTGGAGGAGAGGACTTTAGGTGCTGGATCTAGTTTTGTGAGGTGTTTGATAAGAATTTTGAGTGCCTTGTTATGGGGTCTATGGGTAACTAAGATCCAGCCTGGTCCACTGGAAGAGCCCAGAGGCAATCTGCTGCCCAGCCAGCTGCTCATGTCAGGGAAGAGAAAGGTCAGACAGATTCAGAATACATCTTCTCCACATCTGTTATTGTTTGAGCTTGTCAACTAGAAGGAACAATGATCTCTTATTCTGTCTAGGTGAGCAAGAATTGCGTGGATCAATGATAGAATGTTGAATTCTCAGGTCTGGTAGCAAACTTGGCTCCAGCCAGCAAACCCTGGCAGAGAACATGCACATTGACTCTCAGGAGGTTTTCAGGCTGAGAGTTTATTAGCAATAAACCTGAAAGTGATGACTAAGGGCTTGCAGATCATCCCACACTTGAAACTTCATTGTTATGAGCTGAAATAAATTGGTAAATAGGAAATCTTTCCATAAACCCAGCATCTAAACAAAGACAAGAATATCAAAAATCCCCCGTGTTCAACTCCAGTTACCCAAGGACAAGTCCCTTCTCCGTCAGAAATGAGGTATAAAGGACCTATCCTGGGCCAAGAGTATCTTCTCCTATAAAAAACACCATACTTCCTCTAGAATCCATTGTGTCTTGTCATTACATTTTTGATTGGAGTATCACAACATGAGCTGTGTCCATTAATGAGACCTCTCTGATGAGCTTGGCTAGCTGAGTGTTTAGTACCTTTGCATTAATACCTCCACTGACTTGGGGCAAAGATGCTGTCTTTGGAGGCATGCAAGTGCTGGGGACAATCTGTAAACCAAGAGGAGTCTCTGACTCCAGCATTTGATCTTGCAGACAGCATGGTTGTGATTATGATGTCTCTGATCTTTTAATGTGTCCTGGGTCCCAGGACACCCTAAGTCATCTTGCACTGGGAAATTATCTACTGGGTGTTTTTGCAGTTACCAGAAACCTTACCATGTTCTTCTACAGACTTCTGCTGACATTTTCTTTGGACTTTTTGCCAGAGGCTTCATTCCTGTTGAAATGGCATGTGTGCCTTGGGTTTTGGTTGAAAGCTGTTTACCTAAACTTTATACTATAGTGGAAATGACTTCTCTGTCATTTGGAAAGTATATAAAAAGGTGTGGTAGTTACCTTATTAGGAGCTTGAGGAAATTTGGGGGAAAAAAAGTGGTCCTGAATTCATAGAACCTATCTAGTTCAATCCTCTCATGATCCTTTAAAACAGGAGTCAGCAAACCAGAACCACAATATCAAATCCAATTGGCTGCCTGTTTTTTTTTTCTTTTTTTCTTAAATTTATTTTAGTTGTAGATGGGCACAATACCATTTATTTGTTTATTTAGGTACGGGGGATTGAACTCAGGGGTACTCGACCACTGAGCCACATCTCCAACCCTATTTTGTGTTTTATGTAGAGACAGTGTCTCACTGAATTGCTTAGTGCCTCACCGTTGCTGAGGCTGGCTTTGAACTCGCAATTCTCCTGTCTCAGCCTCCCAAACTGCTGGGATTATAGGTGTGTGCCACCATGCCCGGCTCCTTTTATTTATTTTTATGTGGTGCTGAGGATCAAATCCAGTGCCTCACATATGCAAGGTGAGCACTCTACTAGTGAGCTACAACCCCAGCCCTGCAGGTGCCTGTTTTTGTAATTAAGTTTTACTGCACCACAGCCCAAACCTTTGGTTTCTGTATGTTTCAATGACTGCTTTTACGCTACAAAGGCAGAGTTGGGTTGATGTTAAAAGAAACCATCTAGCCTCCAAATCCTAAAACATTTGCAGAATATTTGGCCTTTTACAGAGAAAGCTTTGCCAACAGCCACTTAAAATTCCTGGCCCTGGAGTTCCATCCTAAGACATTTTAAGTTAGAGTCACAGGTATGTGTCTGTGGACATGCAGACAGCCTTTTCTGTGCAGCCCTCCTCTGTATCCATTCTTCTTATTCAGTGTCTCTTTCTCCTCCCCCCCATTTATGCAGGGTTGGGGCTGCAACCTGGGGCCTCATGCATGCAAGGTACACACTGTACCACTGAGCTACACTGCCAGCCTGGTGGTTCTCTTAATTCTGCATATATGCCTTTGATTCTTTTTCTTAAGCAGCTTCCTCCTCTTAACCCCCCATCAGTTTCATTTGACTTCCTCTTCAGTTCTCTGGCATTCATTGCCTGTCTTCTCCTACCCTTCTGTTATTCATCTATTATTGGCAATCCTTCATAAATCTACATTTTCCACCCCTTATTCTTCTTCTGATTCCTTCTGAACATTTCCAGTTACCTGGATCAGAGGGCTGCCTTTGCCCAGGCTTGCTGTATTTGAAACCAAATCCATCATCATTTCCCCCAAGCCACCTTTCCCCACAGACTTTCTTATTTTCTGTTATTGGTAACATCAGTCTTCTATGTTGAGATTTTTGTCATTAATAATAATGACCATATTTGTTTCAAATTTTTACCTACCTCCTGGTCCTGAAAAACAAATTTAGTAAAAATCAGGACCTAAGGAAAAATAATAAAGGGCAGAACTCAATAAAAAAGTTCACAAAGCTTACCCGGTGCATAGACATTATTTTTCTAAGGATAAACATGGAGGGAAAGAAACTAATTTTGATCAGGGACCCTACCATGTGCTGGGTGCTGTACCAACCAGGTTTTGACATAATGTGCATTGTCTTCCTAATAATGCTTTGGGTAATTTATCATTTTATTCAGGAGAAGGTCTGATCTCAATGATTAAGCAACCTTGTGTCACACAGCTAGTGAATCTTGGTACTGGCACGTATGTCTGTTTTATTTCCCCTTGTTGTATATCAAACTCGGCTTTCACTCTTAAAAAATATTTTGTGGTTTTATGAAATTGGTACATTGGATTGGTGTTTGAGTTTTTTTTAAAAAATGCATATGGATCAAAACTCACTAAAGTATATTCGGTTAGCAGTGACTGTAGTTTTAAGATCACTGTTCCCCACTTACTCTGAGCTAAGAAACAGTAGTAGTGACAATACTACTACTGCTAATAACACCAACGCTTGGCATTCATTGAATATTATACTGTGCAGGTACTGTCCCAACCACATCACACGAATGCTTAATTTTTGTTTTTACTTCTACACTGGCTTCTTAAATGCCTCCAGTGGACAAATAAGGACAATGAAAGTTAGATTTTGTAACTTGTACATAATCACATAACTAAGTACATGGTTAAATGGTATTCAGATCTGAGCTGTCAGACTTCAGTGTTTAACCTTATTCTCTGTAAGAAAAAGAAACTGTTACATATTTATCAACTAATAGGGTTTTTTGAGGGGATTTTTTACATCACTTAATTTGTGTTTTATCAATATTTCCAGTATGGCTGATTTCCATGTGATTTCACCAGCATACGAGATATCTGAAAATTTAACAGTCAACTCTGCTGAGCCTGGATTAACTGGTTCTACACAGCACAATACATATGGACTTTGTATTTGGAAGATTTATTAATTTGCTTAATGATTCAGCATGCCAGAAAGTCTGAAATACTATTAGGCCAAATTCAGTTTAGTGCCACGATCTTGGAGTTGGGTCCTTCGTGTGAACTGGGGTGTTTAGTCTTACAATGAAAGTGGAGTTTAACCCCGGGATCTTGAACAATGGGGGGGATACTTGGGGAGCAAAAAAGGGTGTCTGAGGTACAGAGTCTTGAGAAAATAGGGAAATGTTTGGGAGATGGTAGAATGATCTCTAATAGTAACTTAGGAAGACGAATATAGAAAGGTGCTCATTCAACAGAGGGACATGCCATTCAAGGTCTTAGGTGGGTGGGTGCCTGAGATATTGAGCTTATTTGGATTGGACTGAGGAGTAGGTAATTATATCCACCCAAGGCAGTACATCTGAGGATCAGCATTTCATGCTTTTCTGTAGACCACACTGCCACTCAGATTTATAACATCATTTCAATCAAAATCCTCATTAGAGTGGGATTGCTTCTTATGCAGATAGAAATGATTCCTGTGAAAGTATTTGGAACCAAAACATTTTTAAAGGCTCTCAGTGCCCACAAATTTAAAATAAGAAATATTCCTATATTTATTTTTTAATGTAATTTCAAAATTTTGAAGCTCTCAGGCCAGACAAGGTATAAAATGCATCAATATTATCTTAGAGTGGACTACTTGAGCCATTGAGGGTGGAAAGAATTCATTTTTGTTGGCTGGAATTCTGTGTGCCATACTATGGTTTATGTGCACCCAGTATTTACAAATGATACGATGTCTAAGTTGTGACAGTGTGTGTTAAAATGACCTTAGTGCTTGCAATAACAATGTCATGAATGTGTCAGTACTACTTTTAACACTTAAAAATACATCCATAGGTTTAATAACGCTGGCCTGGAAATAGAATTTGATAAATCATTCATAATCAGCCACAGTGTTGTTTGAACAAACAAATCTATGCACCAACCCCTCCCCCCCGGAAAAAGAGAAGATTAAAAAATACAGAAAATAAAGATACAGTGATTGCAGATTTATGTTCTAAGAAAATGCATTCCTTTTTCTATTTTAGTTAATTATTGCTATATTTTAATAATAAATACTAATTTTGAATTAGAGTTATGGTTTATAACAAGGTCCTTGAGAATGCATGCCTCTGTGTCCACCGGGCCCATTCGATTGTTGATTAGCAGGGCTCTGCCTCATGGTAGAGATGAGGCAACTGGTACTCAGTTTGTTTGCTAGCTTTCCCCAGGTGTTCTTCCCACAGGATGAGGAGTCACTAAACATGTCTTCTCTCATCCTTGTCATGCGTCCATAATGTAAATGTCATGGTTGGAAATGCTCATGGGCCTTGCCCATCAATTCCTCACCTCAGAGGTCTTCCTTGCATTAGATCATCTGACATGCAACTGTCCACAGAGGGCCAGGAAAAACTGGTCTTCATACACAGATGGCAAGAACCTACTCATCAATTCCACACTGATTCATTCAACGGTGCTTCACTCCAGGAAGAGACCAGTAGACAGCAGGACATTGTAAGGGTTGTTTTCTCTTGGAACTTCTGGAACTCTCTAATTATTAGTGGTAACTTGTCTTGACTTGTTAAGGACTATCAGGAAAACAAAACAAAACAAAACAAAAGATTACCAATATCCCAAACTGGATCATAAGGTGTTGGAGAGTAAAGATCCTGTAACTTGCACATCTTTGTATCTGTTCCAGAATTTTATTCCTGGCAGAGAATTGCTTACTAATGTTTTTATTCCTTTACTTTAAAATTCTTTTCTTTCATAAAAATCTGAATGCAAGTGTGCTCACTAGTTATGCAGTATTTAGACATTTAACCTCTCACACTGACTCATTAGACATGTAACCTTATATAGATATCTAACCTGTTTATAAATGAACTTGTTTACTCATTTGTAAAATAAGGTGGTGAGTTTTGGTATTGTATGAGAGGAAAGTGGGTCTCTAGAGATGCCCTGTGAAGCTCCATCTGCCCAACATTTTTGTGAGCGTGGAGGATGTGAGCAGCATACTGATGGACATTGTGGAGAATGTGGAACTGAAAGCCATTTGTTATGATTTGGATATGTGCTGTCCCCCAGAAGCTCATGTGTAAGACAATGCAGGAGAGTTCAGATGTGATTGGGTTAGGAGAACCTTAACATAATCCAGACAGTGGATTAGTCTCCTGTTATGGATTAACTGGGTGGTAACTGTAGGCAGGTTGAGTGTGGCTGAGGTGAGTCACTAAGGGCATGCCTTTGTCTTTTGTCCTTGGTGAGGGGAACAAATTCTCATTCTTCTCTCTCCCTCTTCTCTTTGCTTCTTGATACAATGTCCTAAACTTCTTTTCCTCTTCCACACCTTTCTGCTGTGGTGATATTCTGCCTCACTGTGGGCCCAAAGCCATAGAGTCCATCGTCTGTGGACTGAGACTTCTGAAACTGTGAGCTCCAGATAAACTTTTCGTCTCTAAAATTGTTATTCTCAGATCTTTTGGTCACAGCAACAACAACAACTGACTAAAACACCATGATTAATGTTGGAATGATAAAAGCACGGACAGATGGATTGGGGCACCTTGGAACAGTGGGCCTCATGGCCAGGGAGAGATGTGGCCTCAATAACAGATTTTGCTTTTGTGAGGACATCAGAATGATAAAAGGTATGGGGTATGTCCAGACTGAGCTAATTCCTCTCCTGGAGGTTGTGCACTCTGTGGCTGGGATAGTCGTCATAACTAGTTTGTAACTCTCTCTCGTAAGCCTAAGCACTATGCCCAGTGCTTTGCATCTCAGTCATTTCCAAAATTTACCTCCTTTGGAAAAATGATCTTCATGTTCCCAGCCCAAAGCTTGACAGGGTGGGGGAGCTTGTTATTCTCATTGGAAAGGAGTCCCTTATTTCATGCATATAAAGTAAAATAATTTTTTAAAAAGATAGAAGATAAGCACAGGTTGAAAGGAACCAAAAGAAAAAAATGCCCTTTTACTTGTCTTTAAATGACTAAGGGAGAAAACCTCTTATTCTTAGCAATGGTTTTCCTTGTCATCAGAGATTAAAGGTGGTTGAAATAAGGTTTGCCCTTATTTTTATGTTCAGCATTTTGCAACAAGCAAAATTTCTTATACAATCACAAAAGTGGAGATGTGTTTTAAAAATAATTTAAGTGTGATGGTAATAGGATAATCTGGGATGTGTAGGAACTGGCTAAAACAGACGCACACTACCTTTGAGACGGTAGGCTGGCCTGCCTGGGTTCAAGGCATGGATTTGTAACTCAGTTCCAGCAAATAAATGAGTGCATTGATTCCTTTGGTTTCTGCATTCACTTTAGGAATTAGCATGTGATCAAGTTGACCCAGTTGAGAGTCAGTTCCAGGAATTTTCTTGGAATGGTTAGGAAAGAGAAGGTCTATTTTCTCAGGGACTTTTGAACTAGTAGATGTAGAAGCCAGAAGCATTCAGTGACCATTTGGCCTTGGAGTGAATGCAAAGGCGAGATGAGAGCTGGTTTTGTTAATTTTATTTCTAAATACTTAGATGTCATGCTGCAAGTTAGTGTACCCACAGACTTTTATTAAAACTAAAGTTTGTGTTTATATTACACATATATATGGGTATATATATAAGTTTAAGAACATATATATGTATATATAAACACATATGTATGCATATGTATACATATATATAAAAGAACATATATATACACATATATATATATTTGGTACCAGGAATTAAACCCAGGAGTGCTTAATGCCTGACCCATGTTCCCAGCCCTTGCCTTTAAATTTTTTATTTTTTATTTTTAGACAGGGTCTTGCTAAGTTGCTGAGGCTGGCTTTGAACTTTAGATCCTCCTGTCTCAGTCTCCCAAGCCTTTAGGATTACAGGTGTACACCACTGCACCCAGCTAAAGTTGATATTTTGAGATATGTTTTAGACAGTGTTTATGTTGCTGTGACCAAAATGACCACCTAAAGAATTAGAGGAGGAAAAGTTTATTTTGGCTCACGGTTTTAGAGGTTCACTTCATGGTTGGCCTACTCCATAGCTCTGGGCCCAATGCTAACTAAAACAAAATTGCAGGGTTGAGATTTGTGTCAGTCAAACCTGCACAAAGATCAGTGTTATTAGAAACAGGGAAGAACATAATGTAATGATGTCTACACTGTTGAGAAAACTCAGTAATTCTAAACTTGACTATAATTAAGCAAGTGATAAGTTAACATAGAGCCTCAGGCTTTGGCATAGTTCTCTTGGTAATTCACAGATAGAGTTGAAAAAGAAAAAAGAATTAGCAAGCAGAAAATATGAATACAAATAAGTTGCTTAGTGAGTTCACCTTCTTCTGAAGCCCATCAATAAAACATTAGCTAAGCCAGGCACAATGGTGCATGCCTGTAATCCCAGCACACTGGGAGGTTGAGAGAGGAGAATGGAGAGTTCAAAGCCAGCCTCAGCAACAGCGAAGTGCTAAGCAACCCAGTGAGACCCTGTCTCTACATAAAACACAAAATAGGGCTGGGGATGTGGCTCAGTGGTCGAGTGCCCCTGAGTTCAATCCCTGGTACTGAAAAAAAATCTTAGCTAAGATTAACCAAGTAGAAGAAAAAGTCCATATAAACATTAAACAATAATCATTTTATAAGTCACATTCTTAAAAGACAGTGCAATTAAATTGACAACCCATGAGAAGACAAGTAAAATAAGTATCTTTATTTGGGAAAGTTTAAGAACAAGTAGGTAGCTGGGCACTGTGGCACACACCTGTAATCTCAGTGGCTTGGAGGCTGAGGCAGGAAGATTGAAAGTTCAAAGCCAGCCTCAGCAATTTAGCAAGGCCCTAAGCAACTGAACTCTGTCTCAAAATAAAAAATAAAAAGGGTTAGGGATGTAGCTTAGTGGTTAATTGCCCCTGGATTCAATCCCCAGTATGGGGTGCATGTGAGGGAAGAGGGTTAGTAGCAGACATCTTTATATGACTTACTATTTTTAAGAGATAATGCTTTTAATATTTCCTAGCTACTGAAGTTTATATATTCTAAGAAGTGCTTTTGCCCATTTTGACAGTTCTGAAAAGTATTGTAAAGCTTAAAACCAGTGATTACCATAGTTTAATTGTCAGCATTTTTTCTTTTATCTTATAAAACAGCAGTAGCTTAGATTTGATAGAATGCAGTTAGTTTAATCTGCAGTTTGCTGCAGATTTAGCAGATCAAGAAGTTGCCATCTATTTTTAGTTCAATAAGAGTCTTTTCTCCCACCTTTTATTTATGAGTGGATGTTAAGTTTTATTGAACAGTTTGCATTTCCCTTTATTGAGATAATGTGATTTTTTTTCTCCCTTGGTTTGTTAATGGAGTAAATACCATTGGCAGATATTTGAAAACTATACTAGTTTTGCATTCCTTGTATAAACCCCAATTGGTTGCACAGTATTACCTTTTTAAAATTGCATCATTGGCTTTGTTTTTGCCAATGGGGGGGGGGGGGCAAAAGATAAGAGTAAATAGTGCAAATTAGGTTCCTTGGAAACCAGCTGGCAGGAAAGGGGAGGGGAATTCTCCCTTTCCCAGGCACTGATTTTCACAGTGTGTCCTTGATTTATTTTTGTATTCAGGCCTGGGTTGATTGCCCAGTTACCCAGAACAGTAGGGAAAAAACCTGCATATATGTGGACTTCTACAGATTCTGAGCCTCTGAGCCCCGCCCCCTAAAACATACACTCTGGGAATAAAGTTCTAAACATTTCTGAACTCACGGTTCTGAGGGAGGAATTGATTTAGGCGAAAGCCCCTGCTGGACATGGCTGTAGCTAATAAACCTGCTTCTTGCTAATTCCTCTGTGTCCAGCCTCATCTGCCCTACAACAATTTGAGATAATGGTCCTTCCTCATGTCCTTGGAATTGCTACTGACAGGTTACTTAACCAGTCAACGGAGGACAGCTGCCCATGCTTCCTGCTTAGGGTCTCTCTTTAAATTGGTTCACATCTGGCTCACATACAATGAAAGTTTCCACTTACTCAGAAGTAGACTAAGCGGAATTCTTTCTTCAGCAACTCACAGGTCTTATGTCTTAGAGCAAGAGTTGTACCATTGTGTGCTCAGGTTCCTCCTTGGTAAAGTGGGAATGCAGGTAGTCTCATATTGTTATTGAGGACAATCAGATGATCCTTGTCAGTGTGACCTGCATCGAGTAGGTGTCTGGGAAATGGCGTTTTTCTGCTCCTGTTGGTAGTTGCTGCTATCAGAATATGCTAGCTTTTTGGTTAGATGACAGTAAAAAATGGCCACATTCTTTCATCATAGTACATTCTAATAAGTCATCTGATTAATCTAAGTTCATAGAATTAAGTGAAGGGAGCTCTTTTCTCTCTGTGCATATCTTATGAGGCAAAAGAAAAAATGGACAGTGACATTGAAAAAGCTAATGGGTTCTATTTCTCTGTAGTTTGTTATCTTTTCCTTAAGAATGTTTCAAAGTCATCTCACAGACCCTTTGAGAGTCAAGTAAAAATCGTGGACACTGTCTTCCCCTCAAATGAAGATTTGCATATTCTTTTTACATGGAATTCTATATTTGATAAGTTGAGACTAGAGAGACACTTTGAAGAATATTCATGAATGACGGGTAAAAATCCATGTTTTAGAAAGTAACAGTTGTCTTTAATGTTAGCCTAATGTCATCTTTTTGGACAGCTTAGGAGTTCCCATTCCATGAAGACCAATGCATCCTAGTTAGAAGATGCATTTGCAATGGGCAGGTGGACTTTTTGCATTGTTAATCCTTACGAGATCTATCTAATGACTCTGAAAGAACACTAGAAACAGCTTATGAGCCTAAGAAAAATAGGAAAACATTTCCAACTCCTAGTGTGTTCTGAGGAAGGCATCCCTGGTGTTGTCCAAGCAAATCTAAAATTGAATGATTTAATCCGTTAAACTCTCCTCCTACCCCGCCTTGGCTTGCATTCCAACTTATCCTGGGATGACTTTGTGTAAAAGCAATTTGTAAGGCAGGAATGTGCTTGGTCAGTTAACAATGAGAGCAGAATGCCCTTTATCCTTCTTTGAAAAGCAAGCAGGATTTTGTTTGATGAGAGGAGAGAGAGAGAGAAGTCCAGATAGAGCAATAGACAGCACGATTCAGAGAGAGTCAGAATCAGGCAGAGAGATAGACAAAGCCAGACAGAAAAATACACAAAGAACATGCACGCATACACACCCCAGATAGAGCAATAGACAAAGAACACACACAGAGAGGGCCAGATAAAGCATAGAAAAAGAGCAGAGAAAGAGAGAGAGAAACAGAGACAGACAGACACAGGAAGGAGGCCAGATAAAGCAATAGAAAGAGAGACATGAACACACAGAGAAACAGATGCAGAAGTCCAGATGGAACAATAGGCAAAGGAAACAGAGAGAGATAGGCAGATGGAGGAATAATTTTCTCGTTTTGACCTAATACTCAGAGGTAGAAAGTTAGTCTAATTTTCTCAAATAGCTAAAGCAATGAGATACAGAAAATAAGGGAAATTCAGAAGAAATAAATTAGAAGCCTTACATTTAAAAAAAGAATGATATATAAACACATTAATAACTATTTTATAAGGTTCTCATACAAATTGAGGCAATATATGTAAATATCTTTAGCATAATACCTGATAGAGTAGCCTAGATGGTTACTAATTCCTACTTTTGTGATTTACAAATTGTTTTTAAAGCACTGGGCTCCAGTTTCATCTACTGCTTCTTTTCCTAAATAAATAATAGGGGAAATGCTTTCTCTGGGGGATGTTTGATCATGTCCGGTGAGCTGTTTCTCTCTCAGGATGTGGTAGAATCAGTTACATGTGAAAAATCATTCATTAGCTCCAAGAGATCACATGTGTGCAGGAGTGTTCACAGCAGCACCCATCACAGACTTCAGTTGTCAGTGATCCCTGGAGACAGTCTCAAAGCTCAGAGAATATTCAAAGACAAAATCACAGTTAGTAATGAAAGTCCTCAAGGTAAGCACAAAATGACTGGCTAGAGGAACTGTATAGGGGTCATGAGAAGGTGTGCTTAATGGAAGTAGTCATTCATGTACACATACCTCTTTCTAGGCTCCAGGGAACTTTATAATATTAAAAACGTTTTATTCATAGAAGACCTAATAAATGATGTACACTTGATCCTGGATGACTGCCAACTGCATCTTCAGTCACTCGATTGTTCTGTTGTGCAGATCGACATGTGGTAAGCACTCTTAGACACTTGTGTTACTCATTTATTAAATCCGGTCCCTAAAGACTTTTACTCAGCGACTTTTACAAAAAAAATCAAAGAATGTTCTTACGTTGGGATAAGAGGACCAGTTTGACATCAGAACCCAAATCCTGCACTTTGATTTGCTGGCTGGATGAATGTATGTTGATACTTTGATACCCTCAAGTCCATCTCATCCACTGTAAATGGAAGAAAGAGCCTTCTTACAGGCTGACCGTGAGCATTAAATGATGCTTTCTATGTTGCTTGTGGTTACCACGTGCATGGTACCTAAAAATCATGCGCTATTAGCCACAATTGTTTTTGACATAGTTATTGATCATTTTGTCTTTAAGTCATCATGAGACCTCAAGGAAATTAGTTGGAAAAAAAATAGAAGTTGAAGGATAGATGGAGTCTTAAAGTAGTATTTTCCTTGTCTAGACATTTCTACCCAGGTAGTCAGAGACATTGCACAAATGAATTGCCACACATGGGAATAACTGAAATGCTCACGTCAATAGAATAAGGGGACAGTGCATGGCCATTTCTCAAAGTAGGTAGGAGAAGGCAGCCTGGAGAGTCTCATGTTCTCAGCAGTGAGCCCTAGATGCCTTTCTAGAAGGATGGTTGCCTTGGACAACCCAAAGCATTTCACCATCAGTTATTTTTTTAAGCACTACTGGAAAAAGTCATTTGGAATACTAAGGGTGGCAGTGATGAATGATTTTTAATGCCTTCATCAGGATGAGCACAGTGATATTTTTCCAAAGATTTTTCTCTGTCACCTTAAGAGGCAAGCCTGGGAAGATATATTCGAATACATAAATGATTCACTTGCTCTCCAAGGAGAGTTGAAATAAATATTTATATTGGTCATTTGCCATCCATTTAATACTCAATGGGTTATTACATCCACACTTACTCTGTGAGATGTTCTAAAACTCCCACAGGAGTGGTTTATCTTGGCAGCTATACTGGGGGATGGGATCAGGGACAACAGCCAACTAATAGGAGACATCTCTGCACCTTAAGACCACATTCGCTGGACACCTGCCTTCCACGTTTCAGCAATGCAAGTGTGTTTTCTGTTCACTGACACAGGATGAATTTCTGTACTCTCACAGATTGCTAGGCCCATTGGACCAAGAACCCAATAGAAATGAATGTGGCCTTAGAATAAAAGTGCTTTAGGAAAATAAGATATTAATAAAATAGGAATCATCATTTATAGCATTGGGGTGATACTAGTTACCTTTGCATTCCATGTATTATGTGCTTTGCCCAAAATCAGTTTTAAGTTGAAACATGGCAGCAATTCATTCAGCACTGACTGAGTACCTGCTGTGTGCTAGAGAAATAGTGTGTACTGTTAGAGTCTAGATTTACGTTGTCCCTGAAAGCTGCTGTTACTGCAGGAACATCCAGATACACACTAATTATATCATGAGAGCTGTAACCAATCAGACCATCCTCGTTTGAATGGTGGTAACCATAGGCCCATGAGGTATGGCTATGACATCAGAGTTTTGAGATGGATCTAGATTTTCTGCTTTGCCAATTTCTTTCATGGTTCTTTAATTAAGAAGAGATAAAAATCCCCTAATACGGGAGTCAGGCTGATAGTAGGAAAGCCCATTTTGGAATGCAAGCTTAGGGGCTGATCTGTCATGGGTCAGCGTCTGTGTTCAACAGCCATGGAAAAAGTATCATTGGCTTTGATATCTTGGCTGAAAAGTATCTTGGCTGAAGATTTAGTCCTTCCTGTAATTCCCAATGGAGTTCACTTCCACCTTCTATTTTCCTAAGACAAAGGAATTGGCTGGAGTGTTCCCATAGGGGAGCCTCTTGGTGTGTGTATGTATGTGTGTGTTTCAGTTTATTTATTCCAATTAGGTATACATGCATTTTGACTCATTTTATACAAATGGAGCACAACTTTTCATTTATCTGGTTGAACACAATATAGAGTCACACCATATGGGCAGTCATACATGCACCTAGGGCATTGATGTCCATCTCATTCCACCAACTTTCCTGCCCATGTCCCCTCCTCTCCCCCTACCTCCCCTTTAACCAAAGTTTCTACATTCTTCTGGTGCCCCCTCCCCCATTATGGATCAGCATCCACTTGTCAGAACACTTGGCTTTTGTTTTTTTGGGATTGATTTACTTTGCTTAGCATGATATTCTACAACTCCATCCATTTACCTGCAAATGCCATGATTTTATTCTCTTTTAATGCTTAGTAATATTCCATTGTGTTTATATACCACAGTTTCTTTATCCTTCTATCTATGAAAGGGCATCTAGGTTGCTTCCACAGTTTAGCCATTGTGAATTGAGCTGCTATAAACATTGAAGTGGCTGTGTCACTGTAGTCTGCTGTTTTTAAGTCCTTTGGGTATAGACTGAGGAGTGGGATAGCTGGGTCAAATGGTGGTTCCATTCCAAGTTTTCTAAGGAATCTCCATACTGCTTTCTGGATTGGTGCACCAATTTGTAGTCCCACCAGCAATGTATAAGTGTATCTTTCCCCCTACATCCTTGCCAACACTTACTGTTGTTTGTATTCTTTTTTTTTCTTTCTAATTTTTAAAGTTGTAGATGGATTCTTTCTTTTCTTTCTCTTTCTCTTTCTCTCTCTCTCTTTCATTCATGTGATGCTGAGGATTGAACTCAGTTCCTCACACATGCGAGGCAAGTGCTATACCACTGAGCTACAATCCCAGCCCTGTTTGTATTCTTGATAACTACCATTCTGACTGGCATGAGATGAAATCTTAGTTTTGATTTGCATTTTTCTATTACTAGAGATGTTGAACATTTTTTCATGTATTTGTTGATTGATTGTATATCTTATTTTGAGAAGTTTCTGTTCAGCTCCTTAGCCCATTTACTGATTAGGTTGTTTGTTTTCTTGTTAAGTTTTTTGAGTTCTTTATATATCCTGAAGATAAGTGCTCTATCTGATGTGCACGTGGCAAAAATTTGCTCCCAAAATGTGGGCTCTCTGTTCGCCTCATTGATTGCTTCTTTTGCTGAGAAGAAGGTTTTTAGTTTGAATCCATTTCATTTATTGATTCTTGATTTTATATCTTGTACTTTAGGAGTCTTGTTAAGGAAGTTGGGACCTAGTCTGATGTGATGAAAGTTTGGTCCTACTTTTTTCTCTGTTAGGTGCACGGTCTCTGGTCTAATTTCAGGGCCTTGATCCACTTAGAGTTGAGTTTTGTGCATGTTGAGGGATAGAGGTTTAACTTCATTTTGCTGCATATGGATTTCCAGTTTTCCCAGCACCATTTGTTGAAAAGGCTATCTTTTCTCCAATGTATATTTTTGGCACCTTTGTCTAGTATAGGATAGCAGTATTTATGTGTGTTTGTCTCTGTGTCTTCTATCCTGTGCCATTGGTCTACATGTCTATTTTGGTGCCAATACCATGCTGTTTTTGTTACCATAGCTTTGTAGTATAGTTTAAGGTCTGGTATTGTGGTGCCTCATGCTTCACTCTTCTTGCTCAGGATTGCTTTGGCTATTCTGGGTCTCTTATTTTTCCAAATGAATTTCATGATTGCTTTTTCTATTTCTATGAAGAATAATGTTGGGATTTTAATTGGAATCACATTGAATCTGTGCAGCACTTTGGGTAGTACGGCCATTTTGACAATATTGATTCTGCCTGTCCAAGAGAATGGAAGATCTTTCCATCTTCTAAGATCATCTTTAGTTTCTTTTTTTTTAGTATCCTGTTGTTTTCATTGTAGAGGTCTTTCACCTTTTTTGTTGAGGTTATCATGAATGGGGTAGTTTTTCTAATTTCTCTTTCAGAGGATTCATCACTGATGTATAGAAATGCATTTGATTTATGGGTATTGATTTTATATCCTGCTACTTTGCTGAATTCATTTATTCCAGAAGTTTTCTGGTGGAATTTTTTATATCCTCTAAGTATAGAATCATGTCAGCAACAAATAATGATAATTTGAGTTCTTCTTTTTCTAGTTGTATCCCTTTAATTTCGTCTAATTCCTCTGGCTAGGGTTTCAAGGACTATGTTCAATAACAGTGGTGAAAGAGGACATCCCTGTCTTGTTCCTGTTTTTAGAGGGAATGTTTCCAGGTTTTCTCCATTTAGGATGATGTTCCCTTTGGTTTTTCATAGATAGCTTTTACAATGTAGGGGTATGTTCCTACCATCCTAGGCTTTTTTTTAGTGTTTTGAATATGAAGAGGTGTTGTATTTTGTCAAGTGCTTTCTCAGCATCTGTTGAGATAATCGTATGATTCTTGTCTTTGTCTATTGATGTGATGAATTATGTTTATTGATTTCCATATGTTGAACAAACCCTGCATCCCTGGGGTGAAACCCACTTGATCGTGGTGCACTATCTTTTTAATACATTTTTGTATGTGATTTGCTGAATTTCTTTGAGAAGTTTTGCATCAATGTTCATCAGGGATATTTGAAATTTTCTTTGATGTGTCTTTGTCTGGTTTTGGAATCAGGGTGATACTAGCCTCATAGAATGAGTTTGGAAGGGTTTCCTCCTTTTCTGTTTCATGGAATATTTTGAGGAATGTTGGTTGTTGTTATTTGTAGGTGTCGTAGAACATGACTGAGAATCCATGTGGTCCTGGGCTTTTCTTGGTTGGTACAGTTTGATGACGTCTGTTTCCTTGCTTGAAATTGATCTCTTTGTGTATGACCTCCTAATTCAGTTTGGGCAGAGCATATGCCTCTAGAAATTTGCTGGTGTCTTCAGGATTTTCTATTTTACTGGAGTATAAATTTTCAGAATAGTTTCTAATTATCTTCTGTTTTTTAGTAATGTCTGTCATATTTCCTTTTTCATCACAAATTTTAGTAATTTGAGTTTTCTCTCTCCTTATTGTTAGAGTGCCTAAGGGATTATCAATTTTATTTTTTTGAAGAACCAGCTTTTTGTCAGTTTTTTTTGTTTCTTTTGTTTCAGTTTCATTGATTTCAGCCATGATTTTAATTATTTCCCGTCTTCTACTTCTTTTGGTGTTGATTTGTTCTTTTTGTAGACCTTTGAGATGTAATGTCAGGTTGTTTATTTGTTGACTTTTTATTCTTTTATTGAATGAGCTCAATGCAATGAACTTCCCTCTTAACACAGCCTTCATAGTGTCCCAGAGATTTTGATATGTTGTATCAGAGTTCTTATTTATGTCTGAATTTTTTTTTATCTCCTCCCTGATGTCTTCTGTTATGCCTGCATTATTCATTAGCATATTATTTAGTTTCTAGGTGTTGAAGTAGCTTCTATTTTTTATTTTATCATTGATTTCTAATGTTATTCCATTATGGTCTGATAGAATGCAGGATAGTATCTCTATTTTTTGTGTCTTTTTGCTAAGATTTGCTTTGTGGCATAACATGGTCCACTTTAGAGAAGGATCCATGTGCTGCTGAGAAAAAAGTATATTCAGTTGTTGATGGATGAAATATTCTGTATATATCTATTAATTCTAAATTATTGATTGTATTTTTGAGTTATATAGTTTGTTTAGTTTTTGTTTGGACGATCTATCCAGTTAAGAGAGAGGTGTGTTAAAGTCACCCAGTGTTATTGTGTTGTGGTCTGTTTGATTCTTGAAATTGAGAAGGGTTTGTTTGATATATGTGGGTGCTCCATTTTTCAGGGCATAGATATTTGTTATGTCTTGTTGATGGATGGTTTCCTTAAGCAGTATGAAATGACCTTCTTTATCCCTTCTGACTATCTTTGGATCTGAAGTCCACTTTATCTGATATGAGGATGGAAACCCCTGCTTGTTTACATGGTCCATGTGAGTGCTATGTTTTTTCCCATCCTTTCACCTTCAGTCTGTGGACATCTTTTTCTATGAGATGAGTATCTTGAAGGCAGCATGTTGAATATTTTTTAAAAAATCCAATCTGCCAGTCTATGTCTTTTAATTGATGAATTTAGGCCCTTATTATTCAGGGTTATTATTGAAATATGGTTTGCATTCCAGGTCATTTTGGTTCATTTTTGGTTTTAAACTTGAGTTTTCTCCTTTTATTGGCTTTTCCTATAGTGTGTTTCCTCCTCTTGCCTATTTTTATTGTTGTTTTCCTTTCCTCCTCATGGAATATTTTTCTGAGAATGTTCTGTACTGCAGGCTTTCTCATTATAAATTCTTTTAACTTTTGTTTATCATGGAAAGTTTTTATTTTGTCGCCAAATCTGAAGCTTAATTTTGCTCGATATAAGCTTCTTGGTTGGCACCCATTTTCTTTCAGAGCTTATTATGTGTTGTTCCAGGATCTCCTGGCTTTGAGGGTCTGGGTTGAGAAATCTGCTGAAATCCGAATTGGTTTCCCCTTGTATGTAATTTGAACCTTCTCTCTTGCAGCTTTTAAAATTCTATCCTTATTGTGTGCGTTAGGCATCTTCATTATAATGTGCCTTGGTATGGATCTGTTGTAGTTTTGTACACTTGGTGTCCTGTAAGCCTAAAATAAATAAAATCAAATAAAGGTATTATGTCCATCTATAACTAAAAAATATTAAATAAGTAATGCCATTATGAATATCCTTACACATGTTTCTTTTGAATACATATTTCTATTGTGTATATACCAAGAAGGTATCACAGGGTATACCAAAATTCAGCTTTAGTGTATAATGCAAAATGGTTTTCCAAAGTGGTTGTATACATTTCTACTCCCATTAGCCAATTGTAAGAGTCCAGCTGCTCCATATCCTTAACACCTTTTTTTTTTTTTTTTTAAACAGATGCTAGGGATTGAACCCAGGGGCACTCTATTACTGAATTATAGCCCTTATTTTTGGTTCTGAGGCAGGCTCTTGCTAAGTTGCTGAGGCTGGCCTTAACGTTGTGGTCCTGCTACTCCTCAGACTCCCAAATTGCTGGGATTACAGGTGTAATCCCCTGTACCTGGCTTCTTGTTAATATTTTCCTTTGGCCATTCCTACTTGGTATGCAGTACCAACTCCTTTTTTTCGTGCCCATTTCTTTGATGGACAGTACGTTTGAGAATCTTGTAGATACTCATTTTCTTTATGGAGTGTACTTTCTTAAAGTTCATTGTCCATTTTCTTTGATGTGTTTCTTATCAGTTGTAAGAATTTTGCACATAATATGCTTGGGTGACATCAGTTATTCAACATATAACATATTCATCAAATATTCATCAACATATTACAAATGTATTTTTCCTCCAGGTTTTTATAATTTTTTTTTTTGGTACCAGGGATTGAACCTAGAGATGCTTAACCACTGAGCCACATACCTAGCTCTTTTTTACATTTATTTAGAGACAGGGTCTTGCTAAGTTGCCTAGGGCCTCACTAAGTTGCAGAGGCTGGCCTCGAACTTGTGATCCTCTTGCCTCAGCTTCCTAGGTTGCTGGGATTACAGGCATGTGCCAACATGCCCAGATCCTTCTTGACAGTCTTGATAGTGTTTTTGGTAAGTTCTTTATGAAGTATACGGTATCTACCCCCCCCATGACTATTAACTTCTGTATCCCAAGTAAGATAATTGTGCTAACTTCATAACACCTATTACAATTAATCATCTGAAATGGATTTTTGTATATGGAGATAGGGAAGTATATATCAAGATTTTTAAAAATGACCTAGCAGTAGCCAGTTGACCTATTCCTGTTATTCACATCTCCATTTTTTCTTCATGTCTGTAGTAGTACCACTTTTGTTACAGATTGAATAGTTATGTATGGATTCCACTCTAGATTCTGGTCCATTGATCTACTAACACTTGTACCTATTATAGATTTTCATTTATTGAAGTTATGTAAGTCTAGTTGTATGTTTTCTTTTACATGTGGAAGTTATAGAGGAAAAAGAGAGAGAGGAATAGGGCAGAAATCTCATGAAAATGGAAGGGAGATCAGTAGAGTAGAATAAAGGGATCAGGGAGAGGAAGGAGGAAAGGAAAAGGCAAATACCAGGGAGTGATACTGACCAAATTCTCATGTTGTGTGCAGGTGCAAATATGTAAGAACAAATCCCACCCCTATTCGGTAGCCCTTCCTCATTGGACTGCCATCATATACCTCATTGAAAGCCTGAGTGTTCCTCTGGGCTCTTGTCATTGATGGACTTCCCAGCCCTTTGGGATGACCTCATACTGAGCTTTAGCTGACGCTTTGCTCATTTTGATGTTTGCTCGTGCTCCTGTTAGAATCATTTCCCCTTTTTGGCTTATATGCTGATGCCAGGTTGAGTTGTTCAATGGCATGAGACAAAAAGCTGTCCCCAACATCAGAATCGTCTCCACATACTTCCTTTGTCTTGCAGTCTGGACCTTTCACTGCTCGTTGTCTGCCTTGGTCCCCAGTGCCTTCAGATACATATTTTTAAGTACTTCAGGATTTCCACTCTCACCTGCCATCGGAGTACTTTGTCCATTCCGAGCTAGTCTGACAAAGCTGGGAGCAGAAATGTGTGCCATCTACTTTTGAAGGATTCTTAAATGGGATTCCAGTGATACTATCCAGTCATCATTTTAGAAAAGATTATATTGACTGAACTTAAGGTAAATTCCAGGTCAGCTGGACATCTTCATAGAAAGTTACATTTCATTTTAATTCATTAAAAATATTTTAATGAAAGAAAAATGAATTTAATCCTCTGCTTCCCTTTCCTTTCTGGGGAGGGGGTACTAGGGATTGAACACAGGGGTGCTTTACCTCTGAGCCACATCCCCAGTCCCTCTCATTTTAGTTTTTATTTTGAAACAGGGCCTCACTAAGTTGCTGAGGACATCACTAAGTTGTTCAGGCTGGCCTCCAACTTGAGATCCTTATGCCTCAGCCTCCTGAGTCACTGGGATTATAGGCATGTGCCACTGCACATAGCAGTTCAAACCATTTTATGAATCAGAACTTCCCTTTGTAACTGAGCATTCTCTTTCTTACTTGAATTTTTAGATTTGCATTTTAAGTAGGCATGCCATTTTTTTTTTTCTGTCTATTCTTCTTGATACTATGAAATCTTAGAAATCTCTGGAAGAGGAGAACCTGATGTAAATAAACAAAACTTCACAGGTCTGTGAAAATTTTGGAGAACTGCATCGCTTTTTTTTTTTAAACCAACTGTTCCAGGAAATACTCATTTTTAAAAGATGATTTGCTGACAGTTCAAATCTTGAATCCAAGGTGCTGATTCATGCAATTTGAAGTTTAGGGAATTGCTTAAAGTTATAGCTTCCCAGAAAATAATTATATTAATGTCAGAGAAAGTTTGTAGAGCTATGAAAAATTGTAATTACATACTCTGCTGCAATATACTACAGCCCAATAGATAAGAGACAGATTTAACAATGGCACTGACAGTTGATCCATTATTGATCTTTTGCTTTTAAAGCTCTCAATCATGTATCTTGGGCAATAACTTCTATTCAAACCCAATAAATATGAAATTGCTGCGGTGAGAATAAGATGCAGAGTCAACAGGTTAGAAAATACGATCAACTGTGTAAAACTACAAAACAAAAGCTTATCAGTGATAGGATATACAAATTCTTAAATGATTTTTTGTTTTGTTGCTTCTTGGGGGGGGGGTTGCTCTACCCCCAGGGTACATCCTCAGTCCTTTATATTTATTTTGAGACAAAGTCTCATTAAGTTGTTGAGGCTGACTTAGTACTTAGGATTCTCCTGCCTCAGTCTCCCTAGGCATGCACCACCGTACCTGGCTAGAATATACATATCCTCAAGATAATTTTATCCTGCAAGGTATTCACAATAAACTTTACAAAACTCTATAGTTTAAAGAAAAACTCTAGCCAATATTTGAAGCCATTTTATTAAGTTTATATCAGTCAAAAAGACAATCTTGGAACAATTTCTGAACAATTCCTTGAAACTGACTACTTAAAACACTACCTTTAAAGTATCAAATTTACTATAATTTGTGTGTTCTAAGGTACATTTAAAAAATATGTTGCCACCACTTAATTCAGTACATGTGTTTGTGTTTGTTATGATCTGAATTCAGATATTGAAACCTAATTACCAATGGGTTGATATTAGGATATAGGGTCTTTGGGATTGAGATCAGCAAGGCTAGCCCTTCATGAATGGGATTAGAGCTCTTCTACCACATGGGACTCTGAGCAAGGAAGACACCAAATCCTGGCCTCAATCTAAGGTTTCTCACTTTTTTCCAATTGTGAGAAATTGCTATTGTTACAAGCCACTCAGTCAATGGTATTTTGTTATAGCAGCTCTAATAGACTAAGAAAGTTTCTTTTGCAATTATTCATAAGTGAACAACTGTGAAATATATGCTACACCACCCATGGAAATTATCAGTATATAAGAATGAGAAGGAAGGTTTTAGTTTTAGTTTGTTTGTTTTTTTTTTTAAATAACATTGATTTTGTTCAGTGACCATTAAGTGGATTATCTTGATGAGACTTTAAAGTTCAAGAATCCTAAAAGTATTAGCTCCAGCATACAAAGGAGCCCATAGAAGTAGATTTGTGTAAGTAATCTACAAGGAGTTACTTAAGTATTTTACTGTATTTTCTTTAGAGCTAGTTTGCTTTAAGAAATAAAACTTTACTGATATGGCTGAAGTTTATTACTTCTATTCAGTTTTTTACCCATACCCCCTTCTTTACCTAGAATGATTTAAGGCTGGTGACCATCAGTTCTATACGAAATCATGTGAGATTTATCTATTACATAACAACTTTGGTTTTACACTTTTATTCTAGTTGGACATCTGTGCACAATATATGGTATTATTTTGCTCGATCTGCAGCAACAGAACTGACTACAATATTGGGTAATCATTTATTCCATGTTTTTTGAGGACCTCACAGAAACATCAAACATTTACAAGATTCCTGCTCTAATCTTTTTCATTCCCATCATGTTAGAGAAGGCACTGAGGCTCAAGCTAGTTAAATGAGAACGCTGATAGAAGGAAAAGGTCGAATATCATCATAGTTGTACCTGCTGTGACTCTTATTGTGTGTGTCTTTGACTTAGGACAGCCTTGACTCTCATATCAACTTTTCATGTGATTGCTTACTGGTTCTCTCATAGACTGTTTCCTTCTCCGGAAAAAGGAAATGGTGAGGACAGGCTGTTTATCCCAGTTTCTGCTGGGAGGAATGCATGAAGTACAGCAACTCCAGGCACGTCAGGAATGCTCAGCAGATAGTTGGTCTTTGCATGGGGAGATGCCTAACTTGGCATTGCCTCCCTCTGCTCCACAAGTCTATAAAGTTGCTACTGCTTTCAGATCCTTGTTGAGTTCAAGTTCAGAAGGCATGTTACTAACAAAAAGACCAAGTTTGATGAGGGGCCTGGTGTGAACTGATGGTGTTGCATTTGAGTCTGAAGTGTGTTATAGTAATTATCATTAAAATTAATGTTCATCTCATTTAATTCTTTTCCTCAGTACACAGAAGCTGTAAGAATGCATCTTTAGATGATAAAATTGATAAACAGAACACAGCATTACCATGAGTAAAGGAGCTGCAATTTACTGAGCAGCTGCTGTGTGCCAGGCACCATGCTAGGAACTTTGTTAGATTAGAATTAATGCTCTCAGTGCATTTAATTTCTGCAAAACTAAAACAGGAAAGAAAAGTTCCTCTCAGCCCAAGACACTGTAGTGGAGCCAGGGGTGTCAGGGTGTTAGTACTATTTCACTTCTATTACATCTTAATTTTCTGTGTGTATTCTTGGGGATTAACCCAGGGTGCTCTACCACTGAACTACATCTACCCATTTTGACACAGGGTCTCAGTAAGTTGCCCAGGCTGGCCTTGAACTTGTGATCCTCTTGGTTCAGCCTCCTGAGTAACTGAGATTGCACGTGTGCACCACCTACCCACTTATATCTTAATATTGTTAAAGTGCTCATTATGAGACACACTGGTATTGGTATAGTATGATTTATATATTGCATTTCATGCATACCATAGCATAGCCTGAGTGTTTATTAATGGAAACTAAGGGCTAGATCTGTGGAGCATGTGTCCAGGGGCATACGGATGGGGTCAGAGGTAGCATTTGAACTTGGATCCCTCTGACATCATAGCCTAACAAGAAGTTGGCTGCCCCCTGTGAGTCTTAGAAAGATGGTGTCTGAGCCTTGGTGCTTTTTTCCTGTTCTGCTTTAATTGCTCAGTCTTAAAATTGAAAGGTAGATTACCTTTACCCTCATCAATTCAAAGAGGAACTTTCCCCCTCATACTGAAATAGTTCTTCCTGTAGCCTCTTAGACTTAAGGAAGTGGAGTACCTCATCTAATCCTTAAATTAACCCTTGGAAGACTATCATTTTCATCTCTTTTGAGATGCAGTTGTGCAAGGACAGACAACTGTGAGTGTGAGGGCAGGATTCCAGCTGGACCATCTACTCAGAAAGTTCCCACTCTTAAAATCCAGCTGCAGTCCTGCAACAGAGGTCATGTTAGTAATGTACCAATTACAATTTGCCAATGGTTGGTACCAAATTGTTATAGCTTAGCAAGTTGTGTGCTGTGTCAACTTGATTTCTGATTAATATCCCTCTTCCTTCCCACCAAATACTGCCTCTGTGTCATCTCAAGACCTGAAGATTGACGAAAGCAGATATCATATTGAATCCCAGAAGACATAGCTGGGAATTGAGTTCTTCTGTGTCATAATGTAGCAGAAAACGTTCTGCCTTCACCCATGATTAATGTATAATAACTGAGTTCACTATCATTTGTTCCTTTAGATTTTACAGTTGGGAAACCAGTGGAGTGAATTTTATATTCAAAGGAGATTCGGAATAGCCTTCAGAAAGGTTGGAACACAAATCATAAGGACCCACAAGAGAATTTCCAAGGGTGACGAATGTCAAACCATGGCATCTATTAACAAGGACAGAGGGAAAGGGTGCAGTCAATTGTAAGATCTTTGGTACCTTTTTTAAAAACAAAAAAAATTAAAAATTTTCTGGCTTTAAGCAACAAATCAAGAGAAAGGGCAGAGGCTAAAGGAGATGTATTCCTTTCAGTAAATACTGTTGAAATGGCCACTTGTATGAACTCTGTTGCACATAAGAATGTTCACTAACTGGTGTGAGTCATCGAGGTGAAGTTTGTGTGTGTGTGCATGTGGTGCTGGGGATTGAACCCAGGGCCTTGTGCATGTGAGGCAAACACTCTACCAACTGAGCCATATCCCAAGCCCTTGAGGTAATGTTTTGCACCATAACAATTTGTGAGGTTAAGGAAAATAAAACATTCTCCTTTCTGGTCCAAGTGGCCTATTTCCCCTTCCATAGGTATCTATAAGTAAAAGTAAGAATACTAGTCATGTGTTATTAAAATGAAGGTATTTATGATGCATTTTTAAAATTGTGCTGTTTTATATTTTATGGTGTGTTTATAAATACTGCATAGAGATCCTTGAGTTTTTAATGTGTTAGCTGCAGTCATGTGTACTAGTTAGCTTTTAAGGCCATAATAAACCACCCTAATCTAATGGCTTTAATGTAACACCTGTTGGCTTAGTTCATGGCTCTGCAATTTGGCAGTTAGAGTTAGTGTTAGATGGGTAGTTATTCTAGTCTCATCTGGGCTTGCTCATGGACCTGTGGTCAGCTGCTGGGGTAGTGGGGACAGTCTCATCTCACATGACCTGTACTAAATCAGCTCACCTCTGTGCCAGATAGTCTTTGTTGAGGCAGGGAGAGTGTGGTACCTTCCTCAACCCTTGTAAGGATTGCAACCTCTACTCCTATAACAAAGGTTAGCAAGAAAAAAGCTTAATGGATTTGTTTAATCATACTTCTATATGACATGGGAACCTTCAGATTAAAGACCCAAATACCTAGGGGAAACTGCCCATTTTTACACTTAGGTTCAATGAAGCATGGACAGCCATGTAGAAATCTGACTGGACAAAAGGCATGTGATCTAATGCTAGTAGGATGAGGTGAGGAAAATCTAGCAAGACCTGTCTGTCTAGAGGCCTTTGACCTCTCTGATGTTCCTTTTCCCTAGATATAGGGCAAGACCATTTCTGGAATGAAAGTCTTAGGCTTTATCAGAGAATTTCTTTATGGCTTGTGCTTACACAGAAAGTTGGGCAAGGTTGGAATACTATTTCGAGGTCTTATGGCTGATTTGGGGAAAGAGAAATCCTGGTACCTATGAGCTGCCTTGGCACAGAGAGGTGGTTCCTGAGGCCCTTCCAATGTCATTAGTTCGAAGTATTCAGTGTGCCAGAGTGCCATGCTTTGGGATATTGCTTCGTCAGTCTCCAGATCTCATTTTCCAGCAGGTTAGCCTGCAGTTTTCACATGGCAGTGAGCAGGTTTCTTAGAGATTGAAATGGAAGCATGTAATCTTTTTTAGGCTTAGGGTCAGAACTGTAAAAATGTCATTTCTTCCCCATTATTCTGGCTAAAACAAATCACAATTCCAGTCTATATTAAAGTGGAAGGTACGTAGACTCCATCTCCTACTAGAAGAGCTCCAAACACCCATTGCCAGGGGCAAGAATACAGAAAGGGATGGAGACCAATGGTCCTTTTTGGCAGTTTACCTTATAGCCTTAAGCTTATGTTCTGTTTCCCTGTTCCTTCTTGGTACTATTCCTGATTTTATTACTCAAGAGCATCTACCATTTAAGATCTTTGTGAGTGGGAGATAGAGTTGGGGGAAGGCTGCAGAATAAAGAGACAAGTTTTCCAAATGGCAACCCTTCCACAATGTCCTCCTGCCTGATGACATCATTGATTTCCTGATAATCATAGAGGATCCTGTCATAATTTCATTCTCTTCCTCCAGCCCACCAGAGAGTCTAACAGAGTGCATAAAAGGACTGTTTCAAAGGCTCACAGATTTGCATGGTGCACACCTGTAATCCCAGGGACTCTGGAGGCTGAGGCAGGAGGATTGCAAACTCTAGACCAGCCTTATCAACTTAGTAAGATTCTGTCTAAAAGTAAAAAAATTCAAAAAGGCTGGGGATGTAGCTTAGTGGTAAAGTGCCCTCGGGATCAATCCCCAGGACCATACAGAAGACAGGATGTTGAAGGAGCAATGGGATTAGGGTTCATAAGAGTGAAGGGCAGTTGAATGAACCTAGAATCTAGTAGTTTAAAGAATTGAAGTCTCAGGAAAACATAGCTAATCCAAAACATAACATAGGTAAGAAGTCTATATTGGTTTTATTTGGCTCCAACATGTTGAGCTAGTGCCAAGCATTATAAATAACAAGAGTCAGGTTCTGGTTTACTATGTGGAATAGTTTAGCTTAAACCATTAGGACTTTTGGAACAGAAAGCGGGGATATTAGCTACTCTGTGCACAGTATGAGAAGTCTGGAGTCAGATTGATCCAGGTTCATTTGTGTCCACTGTACTTCTTAGTTGTGATCTTGGACATGTTCATTCTTCTGTTATCTATAAAATGGGACTTTAAAACTTGTAGCTTCTAGTATCATAAGAACTGAATGATTTTATATATATATATATATATATATACATATATATATGTATGTGTATGTATATGTATATGTATGTATATAATCAGTCCTCATTGTATTAATTGGTAGGACAGGCACTCAGCAGCAGTTAATCATTGATAACAAAATCCCTGTATGCTTGAAACTAGGTAAATCTACAATTGGTGAAATACCAGGCAAAACCCAGTACTAGACTTTGAAGGTTTCCTGGACAAATGACATCTGTCTTTGCTATTAGAGATTTTCTCGTAACCATTTCAGTTGCAGTTCAGTTTAAAAAAAAAAAAAAACAACTTTCCCTTCCCTCTATAAAAATACCTTATTTTGAAGCATGTCTAATTACCATGGACTGTACCCCTATATTCTCTTGTTGGAATAATCAATTCCTTCCGTGCAAAGATATCTACTTTGACCTATGGCTTTATCTGAAAAATCGTCATTTTAATGATCAGAGCTGTTTGTTTTCTTTTTTATCCAACATGATTCTTCGTCAGAGCATTGCTTCAGGCGACTTAGAAAACTCAATTCAAGGGATTTAAGAGTGTCCTTCGGAGAACAGAGTAATGGTGGACAGTACCTAAAGCAATGGCTTCTGATTACCCATCTGCTAGAGTGGGCTTTGGGATTGGAAACAGATTATTCAACCAATAGCTGCCTTACCAGTTTGTTTGAAAATTTGGGCTCTTTGAGTCACAGGGCATTGCCAAGCTGCTGATTGCTCCTGATGTGCCTGTGGTACTTGGATAAAAGATGCCCATAGCATTATCTGGCCTCCCAGGGCAATTTGAGTGATCACCTGCTGACTTCTGTAGATAGCAAGCTGAAGAACTCCCTTATAAGAAAAGTCCATTTTCTGTATCCAGTCTACCTTGCTTAGAAGAAACCTCTGTAAAAATTCTCATTTTATACCTACTGTCCTTGAATAACAGCAACTGTTTTGAGATAGTGAAAAGTAGGGTAACCATCGATTTATAAAGAATGCTGGGAAAACGGCCTATTACATAGTCTTAAAAGTGGCTTGTAAAAAATAACACATGAATTGTTTCAACAAGATCAGCCATGACTTGGATTTTATAGATGTACTCCCTTAGTTCTGAAGTCACCCAGTAGCCAGAGTTATGCGAACAGCAGCTCTGACAGCATGGTGGTCTCTTCTCACAGGTGGCCACTGAGCCTTTGCAATGTGATGACTTCACATTCAGATTTACTCTGATTGTACACTGGACTTGGCAGATTTAATTCAAAAACAAGGTGGCAAAACACCTGGTTGACATTTTTATGTTAATATTGAGGAAGTACTATTTTGGTATACTGTTAAATAAAATTCTTGTATTAACAGATTTTTTTCCTTTTTTTTTTTTTCTTTAATGTGACCACTGGCAAATTTGACATTACAAAAGTGGTTTGCATTTGTGGCTCACATTTTCTCTCTATTGGACAGTGCTAGGCCTGAACATCATGACTGAAAATGGAGTCCCTGGATCAATGGCCTCAGCATCTCCTGGGGGCTTATTGGAGATACAGAACCTTGGGCCTTCTCCTACACCTCCTGGTTAAGAATCTTGAGTTTAATAGCATCCTCAGTTGATTGGTGGACATACTAAAAGTTTCTACCACCACTGGGCCTAGTGCATTAGGGCTAGAGTGGACTGGTTGAGAGGAGGGGGCTTCTTGACAGTTTTTCATACCCTTGTTCCATCTGCAATGGCATTCCAACTTGTAGTTTCTGCCTGGTGTGTCCGGTCTTATACAAGCAGATCTCCTAGAAAGTCCTACCTATTGTTTTATAATGGAAAAAATGGCTCAAATAGCATAAAATTCACTTTATGGTTAATTTTTCTTCTTTTTTTGTGAATAACTCTTTTCATGAGCAGACCTTTTCTGTTACTGATTTTGACTTGCTTTTTCTGGATTGCTCTGCTTTGTGGTCATCCAAAAAGTTCAGGGCCCAGGTCTCTTTACTTACTAGTTTTCCTCTTTCATCTTGAAGTTTTGATTCTGAGGTCACATCTTTTCAGTTCCTCCCCATCCCACTAATTTGTCTTATCTTCAAGGCACCTTTCCCTCATGGAAATGCTTATAATTTATGTGTTTGTCTTCTATGTTCTTCATCTGTGAGAATAAAAGTCTCATGAGGTCAAGGTCTTTCCCTAGTTCCCTTCTGCAGTGGCATCCTATGCTATCTAGATTTAGGTTAAGTACCCATAAACTGCCCTTGCTTCTGATCACCTGGCTTCAAATGTAGTGGTTCCTTCTACCACTTTAAATTGACAGAATGACCTGGAGAACTCGGAAAAGCACCGTACTTAATACATGGTTTTGTTTGATTACAACAAAAGAATACAGATTAGAACCCACCAAGGAGACCTACTGCCCACACTCAGAGTAGACCAACCACACGACTGTGCTGTAGCCCCCCGTCTACCAGCCGGTGACTGTCCTGGCCTACTTCCATCTAGAGTCAACAGCCGGGACCAGGAAGATCATACCTGAGGTCCCTGCAGGCTCGGTTACACCAGAGGTGAGGTATTGGTAACCTGCAGGGACACTACAAGATTATAGGGTAGAAACTGTAATACCTCAGATCAACACTGCCAGAGAGGAAGACACATGAACAACATGAAAAAACAAGGGAAGAAAATGCCCCAATCAAACCAAGATGCTACAATAATTGAAACCATTGATAGCACAGTAGATGAAATGTCAGAGAAAGAGTTCAGAAGGTACATAATTAAAATGATCTGTGAGGCATAGAGTAATAGAGCAATTTACAGGCAACAATTGATCACTCCAACAAAGAGATTAGAGAGCAAATACAGGGAGCAAAAGATTATTTTAAGAAAGAGATAGAGACTCTGGGGGAAAAAAAAAAAGCAGAAATCCTTGAAATGAAGGAAATAATAAACCAAATAAAAAATTCAGTAGAAAGCATCACCAAAGACTAGATAACTTGGAAAATAGAACCTCAGACAATGAAGATGAAATATATAATCTTGAAAATAAAGTTGACCACACAGTGAAGATGGTAAGAAACCATGAACAGAACATCCAAGAATTATGGGATAACATGAAAACACGAAATCTAAGAATGATCAGGATAGAGGAAGGCACAGAGCTACAAACCAAAAGGAATGCACAATCTCTTCAATGAAATATCAGAAAATTTCCTAAACATGAAGAATAAATTGGAAAATCAAATACAAGAAGCTTACAGGACACCAAGTGTACAAAACTACAACAGATCCATACCAAGGCACATTATAATGAAGATGCCTAACACACACAATAAGGATAGAATTTTAAAAGCTGCAAGAGAGAAGGTTCAGATTACATACAGGGGGAAACCAATTCGGATCTCAGCAGATTTCTCAGCCCAGACCCTCAAAGCCAGGAGATCCTGGAACAAATATACCAAGCTCTGAAAGAAAATGGGTGCCAACCAAGAATTTTATATTCAGATTAGTACCAGCCAAAACAGGTGAATTCTTGAAGCGGTCCCCCCGCTCACCTCCGTGTCCTCAGGGATGTAGTCCCTCCTCTCACATCAGTGTGCTCAACAGTGTGTGGCCAAACCAGAGAGGCTCTTTGAAGCTTCTGTATCCAGAATTTTTATTGAGATTTCACTTATGTAGGCATAATAGATTGCATCACTGATCATGAAATTGAGCTCAGTTTCTACCTCCTTTTGTTTCCCCAGAGGTTAGCTGATATTACATAGATCAAAGCCCCATTCTTTTTTAAATTATTTTTTATACAAATGGAGCACAACTTTTCTTTTCTCTGGTTGTAGAGTCCAACCATTTGTGCAGTCATACCCATACATAGGGGTAATAATGTCCATCTCATTCCACCATCTTCCCCTGCCCACACAGACCCCTTCCCTCCCTTCTGCTCAATCTAAAGTTCCTCCATTCTTCCCCTTGCCCCTCCCCCCTCCAATTATGGATCAACATCCACTTATCAGAGAAAATATTTGGCTTTTGGTTTTTTGGGACTTGCTTACTTCGCTTGGCATGATATTCTCCAGTTTTGTCCATTTACCTGCAAATTCAAAGCCCCATCCTCCCAGTCACTCCTGTCCTGAGTCAGCTTAAATCTCTGGAGACACACTGTAAATTATTTGTTAATATCAAATCAGATATGTTTGAAGGGTCTCACCATGTGTAATGAAGATCCTCCTGTCACTTAGGAAATTCCAGGGCTTTAAATTCCCTCCCCAGAACTGGGGACAAAGGACACATTGTTTATTACATGAGGACCTCTCTATCCCCAGTGTCTGTAAATGTACCTGGCAGAGTGGGCACTCTTCAGATATTTCCATAAATAAGTCCCTTTTTTCAGCATCATACTTTGGACTGAGTTCTTAATTAAAAAATTAGTGGTAGAACAATTACACTTTTAACTTGTAGTATTTTAGAGACTGATCAGAGATTCAATCTATTTAGCAAGTAGCCTTCTATTTCCTTAGAGATTCAGCATTGTTAAACAGAATTAATTATAATAATGGAAATTAAGTACATAAATCTTTTACTACTACTTCTAATGCAAGTACCATGTTAATGGAGGGAAATCATTTCCGTAAAATGACTGCAAAATGGTATCTGTGCTTTTTCTCTTGTAATTAATTATTGACAGTTTATGCTTATTACACACATTCACAGAGAAAAAAAACACCAGTTATTAATATTTCAAGAAATTAATATTTCAGTGTTGCAAAAACACCGTTGTTCTGTTACATGGTTGTTAAAGACGGGCACCGTGCGCATACCTGTAATCCCAGCACTTAGGGAGGCTGAGACAGGAGAATCACAAGTTCAAAGCCAGCCTCAGCAACAGCAAAGTGCTAAGCAACTCAGTGAGACCCTGTCTCTATATAAAACACAAAATAGGGCTGGGGGTGTGGCTCAGTGGTCGAGTGCCCCTGAGTTCAATCTCCAGTACCAAAAAAAAGAAAAAAATAAATGGTTGTTGTATACTTTTCTGATACCAAAATTATTGGTGGGAATAGTTAAAATGCTGCCTCTGTTAGCAGAAGCAGCAAGAAGGGAAAAGAAAACACAAGTTTTCAGTTTAAATAAGATTAAACAGGGCACCATATTGAATCTGTGTCCTCATAAGGGTTCAGGACCCTCTAGAATTTCGGTGAAAGTGAAGGTTGTCTGCAGGAAATGAGAGTAGACTGGGAGTCAAGATAAGGACAGGCCACATAGGGAGTCACAGGTTGGTTTGGAGGAACAGCTTCCCTCTGCTTATGCATCTAGGTCAGTCTATTATGAAGTAGTTCAGGAGAAATAAATGAGCTGGATCTTTTTGCATTCATGAAACTAAAACTTGGCTCTAGTAAGTGATTTCAGGTGAGTTGCCTGAGCTCTTAACCCTGGTTTCCTGGTCTGTAAAATGGGGAAAATAATTCCTGTCTGAAGATGACATTATGTCGGTCAGTTTTTCATTGCTATAATAAATACCTTAGATAAATTAAGAAAAGGTTTATTTTGGCTCAAGGTTTTAAGGTTTCAGCCCATGGTTGGTTAGCTCATTGCTTTGAGTCCTGTGGTGAAAGAGCACATCATGGCAGGGTTTGTGTGGTAGAACAAGCCTGTTCATATGATGGTGGCCAGGAAGGGGATGAGAGAGGCCAGCATCCTATAGTTCCTTTCAAGGCCACAGCCCCAATAACCTAAGACTTTCTTCTAAGTTCCACCTTTTAAAGGTTTCACTACCTCCTAGTAGCACCATACTGGGGACCAAGCTTTTAACACATGGGACTTTAGGGGACATTTTAGTTCCAAACTATAAGAGACATCTTCCCAATAGGACTACTGTGAGTGTCAAGTAGGCTAAGCATCTAATGTTCCCATGTGGCACAGGGCCACAGCCCCATAGCATTGACTCTCTTGTGGCTTATGAATTTTCTCATTTTACTGATTTACTCTTAAAAAAAAAAAAACTTTTATAACTTTGTTTATTATTATTTTTTATGTGGTGCTAAGGATTGAACCCAGTGCTTCACACGTGGTAGGCAAGCGCTCTACCACTGAGCCACAATCCCACCCTTGATTTACTCTTGAGCAGTATAGATGTGAAAAATTTTCAAGAACACTCATGGTTTCAGACCCCTTTTGCTGTGTCATAGTTCTCCAAGCCTATCTGCTCCTTATCCAACCTGGCATGAAATGATCAAGTTTGCTTGTTAGTTTGGGTCTTTGTTTCCTTAGGAGAACTCTCATGTCGCCTAAAACTGGTTTTAAATAAATTGTATGCTTTTCTTTTATTAGTGTGTGTCTCAACCAGTACCTTAAATGGGAAAGATATTTTCCCTCCCCTATAATCGCTAACATTCATCTATCACACACTTTCTAGTGGGAGTGTTAGCTGCATATAAAAAGGACCTCAGAAGCGTGTGTACATTATTAGTGTATGTCAGTCATCAACAGAATTAATGAGAACAGGAAGGTTGATAAGGAAATAACCTTGACGAATCAGGGCACTGTGGACACACAGGAGGGCGAGCAGCAGCATCTAGTGGTTCTCTGTAGGACTTGATGGGAACACCACACCATGGTGGACGTGGACGGTAAAGGCCATGTGTAGCTGGCTCTCATAGATTGAATATGAGGTGTCTTCCAAAAACGTTCCTGTTAATGCAGGAATGTTCACGGTGAGATGATTGGATTGTGAGAGCTGTCACCTAAGCAGTCCAACCTAGTGTGAATGGACTAACTGGCTGGTAGCTGTAGGCAGCTGGGTTGTGGCTGGAGGAGGTGGGTCCGTGGGGGTGTACCCTGGCAGGGTGCATCTTCCCTGTACCCCTTTCCCCCTCTTTCTGTTTCCTGGCTGCTAGGAACAATGGAGTAGCACTCCTTTGCCATGCCCTTCCACCATGATGTTCCACCTCATCTTGGGCCCAGAGCAGTGGACTCTGAAACCTAGAACTGAAGTGAACTTTTACTTCTTTAAGGATTGAAACCAAGGATGCTTTGCCACTGAGCTGAATCCCCAGTTCTTGTTTATGTTTATTTTGATACAGGGTTTTGCTAAATTGCTGAGGGTTTTCCTGAGTTATTGAGGCTGACTTTAAACTTGAGATCCTTCAGCCTCCTGAGTCACTGGGATTCCAGATGTGTGCCATCACACCCCGCATTGTAAAAATGACTCTTGCATTAACAGATGTTGTGGTACTGAAACAATAGCACATGTTATAAGCCAGTATTTTTCTTTGGGGTCTTTTGTTTTCCTGGGCCAGTCCTTGGGGGAAAAAAAGCAAGGGAGCTGCTCCCCAGCTAGGAGAGCTGCTGCCAGAGAGAGGAGAGAATAGGGACGTGTAGCCTGTGAGTGGTGGGAACCCATGACTTGCTCCCTGACATTGTTCTAGTGAGATGGACAAGTCTCCAAAGTGGCAGAATTCGTCGTAAGCAAAATAGAGCCCTGAGTGACTCCACTGGGCAATTGCATATAGATGTCCATGTGCTGTGGCTCTGACCTTTCATTAACTCAGACCTATTTTGCAACTTGTAAATAATGAATAGTAAGTGAAATAATTCTTGTTGGAATATATACAAATATATTCTGCCAAGTGGAGGATCAGCTGACTCCTTTTCCCACCCCTATGTCCATTTTTAAATTAATTTCAATGATCCTTGTCTCCATATAAATGGATGCTTCTTGGACTTCTCCTTTGAACTTGCAACATCTTGCCAGTCTCCTCATGAATACTGGATTAAATAAAATCTTTCACGTCTTTATTTTATATTGCTTAAATAGTAGGCTCATAATTCTGCCTAACGTAAAATTCATCATTTAACAATCACACAGTGACATGGTCCTTCCAGTTCTTCTGGGAATGGTCTGTAGGGAGGCTGTTGCAGGCTTATCCAAGCTACTTGGTTGTCATTTTCTTTTGGTCTGTATCTAATTGTGGCAAATATTTCAGTGCAAAGGATAGCTAGCTTCCTTCCTCACAACCTGGCTTTTAGAAAGCACGGTGTTGTCACAGTGAGTCCCCGAGAAGGTATGCCACTTGCATACACACTGCAAATGGACACAAGTAGAAATAGGCACTCTCTGAAATCTCAGTGAAACACTCTTAGCCAAGAATCTTGCAGGTGAGAGTCACTTTGAAGCAGATGCTGCAGTGTCCTCATGGCTGCATCACATGACCTTCTGGTTGGATGAGGTGACAAGAGTTCTCAGAGAATGAAACAGCAACATAGGACCAAATGGGTCATCTTAACCTAGGATAATCCTCCAGTGCGTCGAGCTACAGGGCTTGCCAAATCCTTAAGTGTTGTTCATTGGAGGTAAAATTCCTGGTTCAAATTTTCTGACCACATCCATCTTTCCTTCCTTCCTACCTTCCTACCTGGAACTGAACCCAGGGGTGCTTTATGACTGAGCCACATCCCCAGCCATTTTTAGTTTGTGAGACAGGATCTCACTGAGTTGCTTAGGATCTCACTAAGTTGCTGAGGCTGGCCTCAAACTTTCAATCCTCCTGCCTTGGCCTCCTGAGTTGTTGGAATCACAGTTGTGTCCCACTGCACCTGGCCCACGTATGTTTCTGCACTACTCATCTCACCAAGAAAGGCTCATGCTGTCCTCTGTTACGCTACTTATCAAACTTGTTTCCAGTTTAGAGAGAGGCATTTGAAGCATTTTCCTTGGTGGCCACTGGAGTGTGATTTGCTGGTTGGGATCTTCCATGGTTAATGGTCCCTCCCTAGGGTACAGAATAAAGTGAAGTAACACACACATATGCAGATGGCACCTTGTACTGGTGCCTGGTTGGAGAAGTTGAAGGAGTTTTGAACAGGCAAGTCATCAGATCAGATGTGTATTTGAGGATAGTGCTTGGCATCCCTCAATGTCACTAAGAATAAGATGGACATCATAGCCCTAGCTTCATGTGTGACTGCATGTATGTTGTGATTCTACATCACATACAACCAGAGAAATGAAAAGTGGTGCTCCATCTGGGTACAATGAGTCAATATGCATTCTGCTGTCATGTATACCTAAGTAGAATGAATGAATAAATAATATTTTTAAAAAATAATCTACCGAGGGTTTTATTAAAATACATAATCAGTTTGAGCAGCCCCTGGGTGAGACCTGGGACTCTGTAGTTTTAACAAATTTTCAGGTGATACTGATGGTTCTGGTACATGGATTGCATTTTGAGTAGCAAGAGTTGAGAACAAGGATCTGCAGATTTCTTCAAGGATTGAGTACTAGATCCTGTGGTCTCTGTTGCTAGTGGTGAGTTCTGCTGCTACAGCACGAAAGCAGCCTTGAAAAATATGGAAATGATTGGGCATGACTTTGTTTCAGTACAACTTTAAAAACTTAATAATGAAACCTGCAGAAGGCGACATTTAGCCTTCAGGACATTGTTTGCCAGTCCCTGGTTTAGAAGCATTTGGAAGTCGTGTGAGGACGGTTTGAAGGATTGGAGGGGGGATTGCAGACAGGTAGCCCCGTTAAAAGGAAGGCATTTCAGTGAAAGCTAATAAATGCTCAGGCTAGGCAGAGGAATGGGAAATAGGAAGCGAAAGAAGAATTGATAGGACTTGACAGGGATAGACAAAATATGCAGAGTTGACATCAATCTCGGATGGTTTGGGAGACCTCAAGTAATAAAATAAGGTAAAGCGTGACTTTTCCTGGGCACATTTCAGGAGAATTAGTTTTTGGTCTATTGCTTCCAGGATGTGACAGCTTCTGTTACTGACATCTTTCAGAATCTGTGAAAACCCAGATGGCTTTATGCTCCCATTAATGATACAAAATTGAAACTTTTTATATGAGGTTTCAGGTTCGGGGGGTGGTGGGGACCTCTCAATTATCTTTCTTTTCTACTGTAGTACAACCAGATGTGCTTTTTTTTTTTTTTTTTTTTAACGTTATTGCTGTTTTTAGAGGTAAACAATTCTGTGCCATTTATTATATAATAGTTCTTCTGCTCAAGGGATTCACGTGAGACTAAAGAACAATCACTAAGTGTTTTTTTTTTTTTTAATTGTCGATGGACCATTATTTATTCATGTATATGTGGTGCTGAGGATCAAAACCAGTGCCTCACACTTGCTAGGCAAGTGCTTTACCACTGAGCCACAACCCCAGCCCTATTTGCTGTTTTTTGATCAAAGTTATTTGTGATTAAAAAGGTGAACTTGAGACATGTCTAAAACATGAGAATATCAGCCAGGTATGTTGGGACATACCTGAAATACTAGCTCTTGGGGAGGCAGAGTCAGGAGCATCACCAGCCTCAGCAACTTAGTGAGACTCTATCTCAGAAAAAAAAGACTAGGGATATAGCTTAGGGGTAAAGTGCCCTTTGGTTTTCTCCCTACTCCTGGAAAAATCACCATTACATCACCATCATCATGTTATAAAAAATAAAACCTGAGAAATAGTGATTTTTGGTGGGAGGTATAGACAAACATCCCCAAGTTAAATAGAATGACTAGTTATATTTCAGTATAGTGTTGTCCAGTTGAGTTCCACAGAATACTGGTCCTACAGTTGAAAATTTCAAATTCTAGTTGCTTGCTTTTGCATTCATTTCCTAAATAGGTCATACATCTCTATGATCTAGTACTAGCATCAAACCTATGAAAACTTAAAATCCCATTAGATTTATTTTTTAAATATATATTATTATTTAGTTATAAATGGACACAATATATTTATTTTGTTTACTTATTTTATGTGGTGCTGAGGATCGAGCCCAGGGCCTCACATGTGTGAGGCAAGCGCTCTGCCCCTGAGCCACAACCTCAGCCCTCATTATATTTAATTTCCATTTTCTCTTCATATTTCCCAATAGTTCTGTAAAATCTTCTATGGTTTGTTTTAAAATCAGGATTTGGTCAGATGCCATGCATTGTATTTGGTCGTTATATCTCTTTAGTCCAATGTTTTCCAAATGTAATCCTGGACTAGCAGTGGCAGTATCCAAGAAATTGCCAGAAATGCAAGTTCTGAGGTCCCACCCAGACCTGGTGAGTCACATACTCAGGATGCTGCTGAACACCTGTGGAGTGAGTCCTCAGGTGATGCCAGTGCTGCTGAAGACCTGGAGCCTCTGCTTTAGCATGACTGAGGCTCTCCATTGGCTGCTCCATAGAATTACCCAGGGATGTTTTAAGAAGACCTGTTATCGAGTGTACACTAGGCCAGTTGCGTTAGAATCTGTGGACGTGAAGCCAAGCATCAGTGTTTCTGAAATTGCCCATGTGGTCCTGCCTCGCAGCTAAGATGGTACCCTGCTTTACTTTCTGCTCGCCTAACCCCATTGGCTTGTATCTTGCTAATTATCTTATAAAAGGGCCCACAGTGTGTATATGTTTGATCTTATGCCTACTTTTGGGTTTGAAAGTGAAATAGATCTCTTTATAACCAACCTTTTGGGTTTCTTTTTTCTTTTCAACCAAGTGCATCTCCTCTTTGCCATCTATTTGTTCTGTGTTGTAGGCTAGATTATTACCACTGTGGTTTTCAATTCTGTTTTTCATTTCCAAGTTGATTTTGAGAATTTCGCCCTTTTCTCTCTGGGTTTTATCTGCTATCTTTTGATAGCTTTGGACTCATCCATTTCACTTACCTTATTCTTCTATTTCAATCTGTATTTTATTAGAGGATTTATTTTCAATATCCCATCTGGCCATCCTGCGTGGAGGACAGTGGAGTCTTTGTTCTCGTAGCCTTTTTTTTTTTCTTTCTTCACCTCTAGCCAGTCAGTACAGATTTGCTGAGATGCCAGCTCTGAACCCTGTTCTGTGACATTCGTGCCTATAGTTACACTGAGTTTCTTTTTGTTCACATTGGTAGGACAAAGCCTGTTTAGACTTAATATGTTTCTGTATTCTCCTAGAAATTTCCAACTGTCAGCAGTTGACCCACTTTTTAAAACCCAGGGTGCAACAACTCCTGGCTATTATATAGTGCCTGACACCGCCTGTGAAAGTAAATCAGACCACCATTCTGTTGGTTTTCATCCACTCCTTTAAAGTGAGGTGGACTCCATATAAAGGGAAATCAGAGACATTGATGTCCTGTGTGTAGACCAGATGACTTGGAGAGAAAAGTGATGTTTTTTCCATCTGTAATATTAATGATGATGATGATGATGAAGGATCATTTTCACAACCTAAGAAGTGAAGTCGTTCAAAAAAACCCCACTATTATGCATAATTACAATGCATCAATAAAAATATGAAAAAAAGTGGCATCATGACTTAAAATGAGCATGTGTCAAACACTTACTACTAGTGAGGGAACCAGACAGATGATCAAATAGATTCACAGGAAAAAATCTAAGAAGTACAAATATACATGGGGATATAGGAGGGTTGAAGTGAATGTGTAAAATGGGATCCACTGAACTACCATTGCACGGAATTTGTCAGTCCATAGATAAGATTTGGTTTGCATTAGTGTACGTTATTTGTAACTTACAGTTGTAACACAGCCGAGGGGCAGTGGAAGGCTATAAGCAGAAAACTAAGAATGTGCTCTAAACCCTACAGAGAGGTCCACTGGAGACACTCAGTAATTCTCTTTTTGGTGTTTCCATGCCTTCACAGCGATGCCACTTGTAAGAAACCTGACAGCTTAGAAGGCACTTTGAAATACATGTTTTTGACAATCACTTAGACCCCTTAGGTCAGTGGTGCCCTTTTGCAGTTTACCTTGGGAAGGTGGAGTACGATGCCCTTAGCATGGTGTCTGGCCCCCGGCAGTGCTCACAGGTTTGTGTTTGCTGCTGTAGTGAGGCAGTACTGGATGGTGGTTGAGAAGAAGGATTCTGGAATCGTGTTATAGATTCTGCCTTATTCTCCTCACCTGTGCTGTAGGGGTGAGAATGGCATCAGTCTCACAAGAGCAGTAAGTGGTAAACGCATTGATTGCTGTAAAGTTGAGGGAACAGTGACAGGCTGAGAACATCCTACATGTTGTTGTCACCACTGCCAGGGTGTCCAAAGGCCAGGTTCAAAATGGCACCTGTCTTTCCTGCCTTCAGGTCCCATGGGCATCTTCTTGCTCAAGGCAGTACCTTAGGAAAGATTGATTTATACAGTTTCAGACTGGATAGTTTTCTTCCGTTTTTCCCATTTGAAAGTTCAGGGTAGTTGATGGAGTGCAGGTTTCATATTTGAATCTGAGGGAGTTCACGGTGATTCTTGAGTGCGTATTCCCTCTGACTCTTCGTCCACTTCCATGTCTGGGTAGCACTTGTTTGCAGTTCGTCGGCAGATACCAACCTTGCTGATGCCTAGTCTTTAACATTTGATTGCTTCCATGGAACATGGCAATACTTCAGAGCTCTCATGCTGATGTGTTGGCAGCATTAGGAAGAAGGATGAGAGGTCAGTCTCGGAAGTCCTTTCTTGTGAGCCACAGAAAAGGTTTATTTGATTTCTCATTTACATAATTTTCACAGCAATTCTATGAAGTAGGAATTGTTATGATTCTGAGATAGTTATGTGTCAAGTTGACTGGGGCAGAGGAGGCCCTAATATCTGGCATAACATCATGTCTAGGTCTGTTGGTGAGGGTGTTCCTCAAAGAGATTCACATTTGAATCAGCAGGCTGAGTAAAGAAGATGCAGAGTAAAGGAAGTGGGTAGGCATCATCCACTTCATTGAGGACCCGGAGAAAACAAAAAGGCAGGGACGGGCAAATTCTCTGTCGTCTTGAGCCAGATGCCCATTTTCTCGTACCCTAGGACCCCGGAACTCCTGGATCTTAGGCCACTGGATTCCAGGACTTGGATGAGCATATTCTCTACCCATTCTCAGGACTGGACCTCAGACCAGCGTGAGCCACTACGTTCTCCAACTCATTCTTTTCTCGCCCTCTTTACACACACACACACACACACACAATCACAGTCTGTTGCTTTACTGCCTCTTCTAATGGGGATACTGTAAAGATTAGATGACCAGGGAAGAGAAGAATTAAGCCACTCAGCAAGGCTTTACTGGAATACACGCCCTCAGGCCAAATCCCCCATCTATCAGAGCGTGTCCAGAGAAATGGCGCTGGAGCTTCCGTGCACAGAGAATTTCCAGAAAGCCCAGTCAGGAAGGAGAGGGCTTGGGGGCAGGAAGAGAAGGCCAGAGTCCTTCCTGGATAGGTCAGGAAAACCCACTGATTGACAGGAGGCGTGTCTACTGGTGACTGTCAGCATCTGGCTTGCCTCTCCATTCTGCAGCTACTGACCTGTCCCCCTAATTGAACATCCTGGACCCTGACCAGACCTAACAGATACTGTGGATTGAAGATTAAGATGAGGATCCAGTAAGCTGACTGCCTCTTGGAGCAGCAAGCTTGGCTGCAGGCAATAGGACCCAGAGCTTTGATGAGAAAACTGGCTTTCGTGCTAAGCCATTTAAGTGTTGAACTAGAGCTCCCCAAATCCCCTGAGCCAGGAACTGTCAGGTCTGGTATTTCAGTGAGGCTGCTAGTGGAGCCCACACAGCCTTAGCTGAGTTGGTCCAGGGACTGGAGAAGCCCAGGTTCACCCCTGTGTAGTAGAGACTCAGGTGTGCATTGTGTCTGCGTCCACACCACACCCAGGCACAAGGATGGAGGCTTCTAGAGGTCAGTGTTTATGGTGGAAAGAAAGCCTACCATTTTTCTGGTTCATAGAACTCTGTTGCTTGTTCAGTCGGAGCCTCTGAACTAGTGAACAAATGTGCTGTTTTCTTTTCTCAGTGTGTTACTGTGTAAAGACAACAGCAGAAGATATCTTGTGATACCAGAGCTGGGCTCCGACCCAATGTATGTTTCATTCCCAGGCCCGTGTGCGTCTCTCAAAAACGTTCTAGCAGCCTGTTCTTTTTCTCAGGTTCCCCTTTATTTTCTAGACCTCAAGTTTTAACACCTGGTTCTGATTACTTCTTTTTCCATCTATCCCATCCATCCTTCAAATTAAAAATATTTATTGAGTGCATACTGTGTGTAAGTCACCAGGTCTTTGGTGGTGTGCGTGAGCACACAGGCACAAGGCTCTAAAGGAGACAAGACAAGCAGGTAGATGAAGAATCGCAAATTGTGCTTGGTACCTTGTTGTGACGAAGGAGAAAGCAAGGGGCCAAAGCAAGGCAGGAGGGTTGGGGGTTATACTGGAGGGCAGGCAGGGGAGGTTTCTTCATGGAGAAATGATGTCTGTGGAGAGTGCGACCATAGTGCCCCAGGCCTACGGGATAGCAAGTGCTGAGACCCTGGGGCAGGGATCAGCTTGGAGCAGCTGAATAGGAAAGGAGCTCCAGTGATCGGGGAGTTGGACCAAGGCAAGAAATTTCAATCTTAACTTAATGTCAACAGATGACACGCATCATAAAGCCATCAACATGCTACTAACAGTTTATTAAGTGTCTCTTGTATGACCATCATGAAGCCACGTGGTTCCCAGGTGTCTGTCATTTCATCCTCCACACCTCTCCACAACGTACATACTTGACAAAGTACGTATCTTTCTTAGGCCCTAGGGAAGATGGTCCCTGTCTCAGGGAGCATACAGTCTTTTGAAAACACCTGTTAACCAATGACCATGCTAGTAGCCCCAAGACCTGGCAGCGGCCTCCTGACCACCCTGGCCTTTCATTCACTTTAAGCGAGGAAGTGATAATTTTTCCATCTCAGGATGTCCGTGAAGATGAGTCAATAGGCGAAAAGTGCCTACGACCCATAGACACTAGATCACTGGGAATAACTATGAAGTTCTTGATGATGCTGTGATTGACAGCTGCCCACAATGCACAGAGCTGCAGGAGGGAATAAGAGCCCTCAAGAAGAGGGGAGTTAGGAAAGGCTGGCAAGAGGAGAGTGAGCTACACCTTAGAACAGTGGGCATCTGTGGCACTTCAGGCAGACAAGGAGGAGATTGACAAAAATTCAATTTCCAGGAAGCTTAATGCATGGCAGTTGATAGTCATTAAAAAATCTAGTATAGGGAGCAAATGCACCTGTGGTTTTGATGGGAGGAGGCGACATGCTGTCACTCCATGTCTAAACTTTGTGTAACACTTCTTATGTGATGTTTTGGGATGCCACTTACCTGTCACACGGTTCTGCATGTAATCTTAATCAAAATGAAAAATTGTGTAGTAAATAGGGACTTATTTAAGGGCTGTTTCCAAGAATGTAGTAATCTTTTCTTTAAAAATAAAAAGTACATATGTCAACTTGCCCTCTAGTGACAATATCTTGTATTTCAGAAGATCAGCTGAATTCTGGCTTCTACAACAACGTCATTTTCTTTTCACCAGACACAGGCCCTCTCTGTGTGGATGGCTCTACAAAAGGAAGGGAACACAGTAATCTCAGTGAAGTGTTTTTCAGTTGAGCTGGCGTGGTCCTTCCCTGCACTGCTGGTATAACAGGAGTCATAGGCTTTGAGGAACAGAGACCCTGAGCTGTGGAGTCCAAGGGTCTTGGTTCTGAAGTCAGCTCTGCCTCTTCTTAGCTGTGGGACTTGAAGCAAGTTATAGAACATTGCAGATAGGGTCCCTTCAGTTTGGAAATGAGTTCACCAGGATGTCATGAACTCGCTTCTGTTAACCCCCACTAGTATGTAAACTTGCAGGACAGAGATTTGACCTTGCCACCATTCAGTTATTGTAAGCAAGTAATCCATATCAACAAATGAATTAGCTATGACAGATGACAAATGTTGAGAACTGTCCTTGTGAAAAGCCCTCATGTGGCACGAGGCGGCCGGTGACTGCTCTCCATGTACCCAGGTCCTCCTTCCCCTGGCTGCCATCACTTGCTTTTTATTTCCCTTTGGTTAAGTTTATTTTCCTCTGGGCTTTTTTACTTGCTATTCTGCTTTTGACCATTTTTTAAGAACTTCTTTTAGTTGTAGAAGGACACAATATCTTTATATTTTTATGCGATGCTGAGGACTGAACTCAGTGTCTCACATGTGCAACGCAAGCGCTCTACCTCTGAGCTACAACCCTAGCCCCATGTTTTTGACCATTTTGAGGATGGATTTGGAAGAGAGAGAGGAGAGCATCAAGGAGGAGGATGTTTTATGTCAGAAAGGGTCTTTTTTGTAGAGACCCCTGCTAATGACCACATTCCAATGTTAAACCTCTCTTGTAGACATCCATGGATTTCTCTCCGTCACTTAGCTTTTGGGGCTCTGTCATACACAGAGGATGAATTCTGGAACTCTTGGCTTTTTACCACTTAGTATTAGCTCAGCAATATTTTGAGATTTTAGGCAGGATGTTAACTGATTTTTTTTTTTCAGTTATTCTAAATTATTTTGTTCCTTTCCCTACAGGGTTTATTGTTCACTTCTGCTTTGAAAAGCAGAACCTGGGAGTCTGCCGAGAAGAAAAGAAGTGTGGCAGGACTTTTCACAGCTGACTGATGAGCACAATGGCTACTTATAGTTGAAAAACATCCTCATCCTCAAGTGCCACTTGGGATCCCTCATGCTGCAGAATAAAGGTGAGCGAGAACACAAAGGGGGCAGATCTTAATGTACTTCTTAAAGTCTAAAGAGTCTAAATGCTTCCTGAGACAGTATCCCCCTAGAGCGAAGCGAATGTGTCTTTTAGGTTCCTGCCTGGTATCTGAAACCTCACAGAGTTCTGTCCAAATCGGAGATGATGGAGAAAATGTACCATGTGAGAGATGTGTGGGAAGAATGGCTTTTGATTCCTCCTTTTGATCTGTGATGGTCTCCGGCTCAGAACCATGTCACACTTCCCAGAGAGTGACCATGGTAGTCCAGCATTTCTAACCTTGAGTTGAAAGGCGTTTGTGGCCAAGCACCCATTTGTCTTTTTGACCTCACTTTCCAGGACTTTCTTCTTGGTGTCCTAATCAAATTGTCCTCCCCACTGCACCTCCAGCTAGGCTCACGTTTTGTAGATATAATTACATTTTTTGTTCAGGGAAAGATAGCATTTTGATTGATGGAGACGAAATGGAAAGGGTATGAAATACAAGATGACGTTGTATTTGAGAAGAATCTTCAGTGATACACATATTGTTTCCAGTTTTAAGAATACACTGTTATCAATTTTCTATATTTATTTAATTACAAGTGATAAAGGAAATGCATACTTCCTAAATCATTGTGCCCTGTGGGGATCATTTTGTTTAAAGCTCTGGGAGGCAGCCTGGTGGAGACTTAGTGGGAGAGGCAAGAATTGCCTTGCCCTGAGCACGCCCGGGCGTCTTCCCCTCTGCCTCACGTACTTGCCCCCACCTTGTGGGGGAAGTTGCTCCTTTGGTATGGCAAGAGCAATGAATTAAGAGAAAGCTGCCATGAAAAGATGGATGGTTACTCAGATTCCCTGGGGGAGCAGCACAGCACTCTACCCAGGGCCACATGGGAAAGCAGCAGAGCTGGAGGGATAGGCAAGAGCCTCTGTGGTTCCCATGGGTGGGAATGGGTGAAGTGTGGTACTCAAAGTTAGGACGGGGAGGAGGCAGCCCTACTGAGCCCAGGGGCTCTGGAGTATAGAAGCCAGATAAGGGAAACGGGAGTGAGCTCTGGATGCACTGGTTTGCGTGTGAAAGGCCTGCTTGCAGGGTGAGTTTTGACCCTCTCTAGGATTGGTTGGTCCTGGGGAGGGACACTTGCTCCAGATTCAGCAAGTCAGGGGTCCGTGTACTGTGCGGTGGTGCTGCTCTATGAAGGGTACAGTCAGTCATCCTACAGTGTATCCGTGTGAAGTGCTGGAGATGGGAAGAAATGCTGCTGGGGGTAGGTGACGGCCCTGAATGTTACAGAGCTGAATCTGCCAGTGAAACCAAGGCGGCATGAAGGCCTCCTTCAAACCCAAGTTTGTGCGTTCAGACCAGAAAGATTTCAGACACGTCACTCAGAGTAACAGGCACGAGTTTATTAGAAAGGATAGGAACAGGAAAGGGGACACTCACAAAGGAGAAGAGGGGGTCTTCTTAGGAGACGGGATGACTCACCTCTTCTGCCCTCCAATTTGGCGGGTCCCAGGGAGGTTTGCAGAGTTGGGTCTAGGTCTGTTTCATGACTTTTGACTGACAGAAGGATGATTTCAGACTTTTAAGTCCCCACTGATATGACTACTTGTGGTCACTTTGGTCCATGCTGACTGGTTCTAACTGGAGTCTATTCTTAGAGATTTTATGGTTGGAAATTACCCTTATCTCTGTGAGTCAGGGGATCCAGTCTGTGTAAGGATCAGGCAAACGTCTTTGTGTGTGTGTGTGTGTGTCCCCCCACGGCCGCACCCCCGCCCTGCCCCAGCCCGTGAGCCTTATTTCAGAGTAACTTCTGTTCTTTTTATTGGGCATTTGGAGTGGAGGGTCTGCTTTTGTCTTGCAGATAACAGGTAGTGTGCTCAGGGATGTAACCATCCTGTGGATTTAAGACAGTCATGGCTGGAGGTAAATTGCTTTATTAAAAGAGAAAGCATGTGGGCATCAGCACAGTGGGGCCATTTTATAGAGTACTTCCTTAACCTCTTGTTCCCACCTCTTATATCTGTCTGTCCCCTGTCAGTACTTGTGGGTCCTGCAGGCCTGCTGCTTCTCCAAGACGTCCTGATGGTCAGTGTCTTTCTCCCTGAAAAAAACTCATAGGTTAGCCTGCATGTTTGCATTGATTCGTTTCTTCTCTCTGATAAGGCATCTGCATTTTGAATGCAAACCCAACTGATCTTTGCTTTCAAATAGGCTTCCTTTCATGGGGGACAAAGATTGGTAAAACGGTATTAGCATCTGTCCAGTGGGCCCACCCAGTAAACTGGGGAAACCCTCTGACCCTGCCCTCCTTCTCCCTCCCGATGTGATTGATGCTGTTCTTGCCCATAAATCTTTCTTATATCCATATGCCTGTTGTCATTGCTTCTCCAGGGACTGGCTTCTGTATCTCATTTTTCCCCTCTCACTTGAATTATTGCAACTTTTAGACAGTTACTTTCCTTTCAGGGGAAAAGAAGAGAGCACAAGTCACAAAATGAGAAATGAAATCAGGGGTCTTTCTTCCAACTGTATAGAAATTATAGGATAAGGAAATGTTATGAAATATTTACTGCCAACACACTGGGCAGTTTGGACAAAATAGGCAAATTCCTAGAAAGATATAAACTATCAAAAATAGCTCAAGAAAATATAGAAAACTTTTCCATCTCCATATCAAGAAATTGAAATTAGAAATCAAAAAAATTCACAAGTCTTGCAGATGGCTTTTCTGGTGAGTTCTGTGAAATATTGAAGGATAATATATTACTAATCTACACAAACATTTTCAGAAAAACAAGAACAAGGAAACACTTCTTAGCTTGCCTCATTTTACAATGCTATTATTACCAGGATATCAAACCAAAGATATTAAAAGAAGAGGCTGGAGATGGAACCCAGTAGTAGAGAGCTTGCCTAGCATGTGCAAGGCCCTGGACTCAATTCTCAGTACAAAAAAAAAGAAGAAGAAAAAAAAAAATAAGTTACAGAGTTACCAATCAATATCCCAGGGTACAAAAATTCTTAATAAAATTAACAAATCAAATCCAGCAATATATTAAAATAATTGTTTACCATGACCAAATGCATTTATCTCAGAATTTCAATGTAGGCTTACCTTTTGAAAATCAGTTAGTTAGAATTGAATAAAGGACAAAACACGTGATCATATCAATATATAAAAAAAGACACTTGAAAACCATCCAATATTCATTCACAATAAGGGGGAAAAAACTCACTTAATTCCCTGTGTCCATAATTCTGACATCTGTATCATGTTTGATTAAGATGATTCTTGCTTTGACTGTTAAGGACTGAGCTTTTGTGTTTTGACCTGCTTTCTAATTTTTTTTTTTTTTTTTTGAAAGTCAGGTTGATGGGCTGGCCTTTAACTCAGTGGTTGAGCTCTAGCCTAAATATGTGCATGGCCCTGGGTTTCATCCCCAGCTGCTGCCACCCCCTCTCCCCGGCACCTAAAAAAAAAAACTCAAATATACTATATGGAGCACTAGTAATTGAGATAAACAGGGCTTTATTTTGAGGTTTTATGTTAATCTGGGTAAAGTCCTGCTGCAGTTAATTCTTTTTGTAATTACAGGTGCCAGAGGTTTCAAATTCCTCTTTACCTTTTTGTCTTCTCTCTCGACCTTGAGCTTCCTCAAGTTCACCACTTTTGAGAGTTAGCCTGTTGCAGCTATTTCAGCTGTGATGCACAGTTACTAAACCTGCCCTGTTGGTGTGGTGGTAGAATGTGGGTTGGGGGAGCATTCTAGCACCTTCTAAATTAATCTCAGCCTTCTAGTGGGCCTGGGTCACTGGCCTGAAACCTTCATGAATGTTTCTCCAGTGTTATTTTTAAAACCCATCCCCCATTCCCTGCTGTTGCCCAGGTGCTCTGCATCCGTGTTTCTCTTGTCCTGGCCTGTATCGACTGAGAGTTTTTTTAATCCCTTCAGGTGAGACAGAGGCTGGAGAGTTGAGTAGAGTTAAGCCCCCACCAAATTTTTCCTGCTTTACAGAAGGCTTTTGTCATTGATTTTATAATGATCACTTCCCCCCTTCCTCTATCAGAAGGCAGAGAGGAGTTTTCTTGGATTTTCACCTTGAAAACCTCACAGAGTTCCTGGAAGTCAGGTCCAGAAAGTGCACCTCCTCTCCACCAGAGTACAGCCCCAAGGAATGACCAAACAAAGAACAAAAACATAGCAAAATGCACACACATAAATGTCAAGGTGCAGATGGCTTCCATGATTAATTATATTACAGATCTGAAGAGGAGCTGATATGAGTTCTGTTGCAGGAGAAGAGATGTCTCTAGAGGAGGGTCCAGGGAGTTCCCAGAGGAAAGTGGGAATTCAACTCGGGACCAGTGGGGTTCTTGGCATACGTGATCCAGACAAACACATAGAGGTTTATTTAGGAAGGTAGATGCACATTCATGGGAGAATACAGCCTGTCTTGGGTGTGAGAAGCAGCCCTGACTCAGGTTGGGGTCCAATATTTATAGAAGGGCTGTATAGGGCCAGCCAGGAGGTGGATCCAGGGTGGAGCTGCACAATTTCACACCAGTTTTCCTGGCCTTGTGTATTTCCCTCATTTCACAAGGGCATGGGCCAAGGTTTACAACTGTGTTTTCTGCATCTCAGTGAGGGTGTTTCCCTGACAATTTCGTATTTATTTTCTCCTTATCATAAATCCCTATCTCTGTCCTACACAAACTGAGAAGAGGACAAGTACTTCCCTTGTGTTTTTGTAATGTTGGGCTCATTTTGATACTTCAGTCCACCCCCAGCAAGTCCTCAGCATTTGAGAATTTCCCCTTGTTTGTGGTTCCATGGGCTTCTGCTCCATATAGACCCATCTTGGCTCTGACCCTCTGTCTACTCAGTTTTCCAGATTTCAGGGTGGTGGCTTTCCCTGCAATCTCAATTCTCTGATAGTCAAACTAAAAGGTTTTACTTATTTATTTTTAAATCTGGCTTTCTTCTGTTGTAGGAATGGGGGCATTGACTTCCAAGTTTATTTCATGTTGGAATTGAAATCGTAGGTCCATGTATATTGAATTATTTAACTCCCTAAACCAAGGAAGTAAATAGTATCATTATCCCCATTTATCACCAAGGAAAATGAGTGCAAAGAGATTGTCACTTTGCAACTGATAGAGCTAGTCAGTGGCAGGGCCACAATTAAAAATAGTTACATTTATTTTCTTTCATTAATTAATATATTTGCTTCTTTCTATGCAGTACATTAACTCTGTTAATTCTTCCTTTGGTCACGAATGCCTTTTCAGTGTTCACTCTTTTTCAGTTAGCATTACATATATTTTTTTGAGTTTAATATAGTGCCTAATATGAAGTAACTGCTCAGTAACTAATGGGAGTGATGTGTACTGCTCATACTACGTCATTTATTCCTCACAGTGACTCTAACAGGTAGCCTGGTTCACCTGGCATTTTGTAGAAGAGGATGTTACTACCCTCGTTCTCCCCAGAGGCTCTGATATAATTGGATTATGATGTACCCTAGGCATTACAAAATTGAAAACATAAGCTGGGCGCAGTGGCGCGCGCCTGTAATCCCAGCACCTTGGGAGGCCGAGACAGGAGAATCTCAAGTTCAACGCCAGCCTCAGCAATGGCAAGGCGCTAACCAACTCAGTGAGACCCTGTCTCTAAATAAAATACAGAATAGGGTTGGGGGTGTGGCTCAGTGGTCAAGTACCCCTGAGTTCAGTTCCTGGTACCAAAATAAATAAATTGAAAACATGCCCACATCATTCAGATGTGAAACTATTTTAGTCAGGTTTTGCATTGCTGTAACCAGAAGATCTGACCAAAAAAAAAAAAAAAAAAAAGAAAAGAAAATTAAAGGAAAAGTTTATTTTGGCTCAGGGTTTCAGAGGGTCAGTCCATGGTGTGTGGACTTCCTGGCCCTGGGCTCAAGACAAGGCAGAACCTCATGGTGGAAGGATACAGAGGAAAGCAGGTCTGTATAGTCAATCAAAAAGAGCTCTCTCTAGAGTTCTGCTCACCAGGGACAAAATGTAACCTTGAAGGCACACCTCTGAGGGGACCCACCTCCTCCAATCACACCCTTCCTGCATATGGTTACCACCCATTCAAGTGGATCAATCCTTTGATTAGGTTATAGTTTAAATATCTAATCATTGCACCTGAGCATTTATGCATTGCCTCACTCATGAGCTTTTGGGAGATGCCTTATCTAAACCATAACAGAGGCTAAAGAGGAAAAGCACAACCTAAAAGGCATATGGATCAGCTCCATCGCATTGGTACCACGAGAGAGGAATGACCCAGTGTTTTCAGATCTAGTTTTTTCTCCCAAATGGAAGGCGAAAATTTGAAATATAGTGGGAAATTTCCTAATTCAAAGTTACCATCATCTCTCTGGGGGACACATAGTCTTCTGGGGACTCAGTATAAGATCAATACCACACTGTCAATGTGCTTGGAAGTAAGTGGGGGAGAGAGGGTGGCTTCCTGATCACCCTCGAGCAGGGGTTCTCATCCTGGACTGCCTGGACCCACAGCATCTGCATCACTTGAAACTCATTAGGAATGCACATTCTCAGACCCTAGTCCAGTCCGCCTGAGTCAGACACCCTTGGAATAGAACTAAGGCTAATTCTTTTCTAGACCTTCAAGTGATATTGATGCTCATTGAAGTTTGAATCCCTGGATTTTCATTTGTCATTGTCATTTTATCATTTTCTTCTTCCATTCCACTCACAGTAGAAAGCAGGCAGCAAATGGAAGAGAATTTTTTTAAAAATTTAATGTCAAGATTCTACTCAGTATGAGTCTCTGGAAATGTGGAGTTGCAGGAGATGCATGCATCCTTCAAATCCAGTTTGGAGTCAAGTCAGGGAAAGCTGTGCCTAAGTGGTGGCACTTTAATGTGTTCAGGTCCCACCTCTGCCACTTGCATTTCAAAAGGCCCATTAAGTCAGCCTACTACAGGAGCTGTATGAAGCCGCCTTTCTCTCCAGCTATTTGAATTATAAGAGGAAGGGAAGCAGAATGACTGTTTAGATCAGGGAAAATTATTTGTGCTGTTAAGGAGGGACTTGAGCTATGGAGCAAAGTTTTTACAAGCTTGAGTAGTAAAATTTAAAAAAGGAAAGTGATCTGTAACTGCATACTTGATAGTTTCAGTATATTCCTTTCCCAGATTAAACAGCACACACGTATTCATGCATATTGATAGAAATATACAGTGTATATAAAATGTGTGTGCGTGTGTGAGGAGAAAACCGTGTGCAATATAGTATAAAGACCATGAGCAGAAGAGCCAGGTATGGTGACACACAACTGTAATCCCAGCGACTCGGGGAGGCTGGGCAGGACTGTAACAGTGGCCCACCTCATGCTCTGAGTACAGTCCTTGCTGCTCTGCCAGGAGGCTTATTTTAAAAGGGACAGGTTTTTCCCCCTCCCTATTTTCTGTATCCCCCTCCCTAATCTGGGGAAAATAGGATACCCTTCTTCCTTATCCTGGGCCAAGTTATTTGTCCTTGAGCACAAGCCTACCATAGAGGAGGATGGGGCAGAAGACCTAAGAAATGACTATTCCCCAGTTAACAAGTGAAGTAAATTCCTCCTGTAGGGAATACCTGAAGTGTTGCCTTTGAATCACATCTCTAAAAACTCTGTTGTTCCCCCTAAAGAGGAGAATCACAGCCTCTGGGACAGGAGAACCTATGTTTTCCCTTTGCTAGCAAAGCAACAAAACTTGTTTTCCCTTTTTCTCAAAACTGTATCCTTGTGATTGGTTTGGCATCTGGGACAAGGACCAAACTTTTGGTAACAGGAAAATCACAAGTTCCAGGCCAGCCAAAGCAACTTAGCAAGACCCAGTCTCAAAGAATAGAAAGGGTTGAGATAGAGCTCAGTGGTAAAGTGCCCCTGGGTTCACTGCCCAGTACCAGTGGATAAATCATTCCATGAGCAGGTGATGTAAGTTCCTGCAGCCAGAAAAAATTTCAGGTACAAATTGTAGAGTGTTAACAAAATCCAACAAAATGGGCTAGAACATGGCTGGGGAGACGACTGGGAAGACTGCCTTTCATGGGTCTTCAGGGCTTCTCCCCTGAAACATGAAGCTGGGCAGTACCTTAACCACGTCTTTGATGAAAGAAGATCAACACTGAGCTTTTGGAAGAGTGGTTTCTTTATGGTGGCACCTACTAGTGAGCACATATTAAAAATAAAAGAAAAACTCTCATCTGTTGTACAACCACACATGAGGCCCAGTGCTAGCCGTTTAGGAGACTGCCTTCAGAAAAGGCAGAAGCTGGATGAAGAACAGAGTATGCATGTTGTTTATCATGTACACACTATGTCTCGTGTACACACATTGTGCATTATGTATTCTGTGTACTGAAACTGGAGTTTTGAGGTGAGATTAATCCCTGCTTCCTCAGTTTCCTTCGGGGTTCTTGCCTTGCAAATTTGAGGAAGAAAATCCACAGAAAATATCCATATGAACCATAAATGGAGTAGGATTTATTTGAGAAGAAAAGAAACAGACGTTCTGTGGTACAGAAGGAGAGCTGAGGGCAGGAAAACCCACTCTGGTGTGCTAGCCCAGGGGCTTACATGGTTTGGGGGTAGGCGCATGGATCCAAACTCATGCTAAACGGGTATTGGAGAAGTTTCGAGGCTGTTGGCTGTGTCCCTTAGCCTTGGAGATGTTCATCCTTCCTAGAACTCCCATCAGCTCTCAGCCTCCTCTAGCCTACCATGTTGCTGCCTCTCTGGAACAAAGGAGTTGGCTAGAGTGTTTCCTCAAGTGAGCTTCACCGTCTGTACATTTGAAAAAGGCCCTGACGGAGCCCACTGATGTTTCTGTCCCTGGTGTAGTATTTATTTATGAACAAGACCTTAATTGCTATGTATACACCATGTATACATATGTGTAGTGTTGGGTCGAGAGATGGCGGCTAGACAAAGCGGGGCCGGGCATCTGAAGTCACCCGCACACGCCAAGACTTCCCACACGTGCCAAATGGTAGACTGCTCACCGCTCTGACATCAACCAGTCATCAGTGAACATGCTGACCTCTGAAATTGGCCCATACCTGTCACTGGGCCTCAGCCAACCAAGAAGAGACGCCTCTTCATGAGAATCCCCCTCCCTCAACTTACCCATAAAAGCAGCCTCTCCCAGTCTTGGGTGTGACTTCCCTGGCCCACACTGGTAGACCGGTGAACCTTGCCCGAGAGCAGACCCCAATAAAGCCGCACCTTTACCCCTTTGGCTAATGGTTGTGGTCTTTACTGCCAATCTGACTTTACATGTGGAATGGACATGGTGTATACTATGTATTAGGTATGCGTACATAGTAGTATGTAAGTATACATAGATTCTTCTTTAAGTTTATGGATGTGTATAATGAAAATGCATCAATCTGGAAATGATGTAAGCCTCAGCAAACTAGGTATTGAGATAATAGGAATTGGTAGGTCATTGTCTCACCACCCTTGGTGATCAGTCTCCTGGAGTGCTTGCTAGAAATGAAGAGCACTGATTTCCCCTGATGCCGGCACCCCTAGCCTCCAACCCTCATCAACTACCAATCTGAAGGGCTTCAGAACCATTGTGGTGTTAGAAGTGACCACCATCTTAACCATGGCCCACAGTGAGGAGGATGCAACCTACACACACATTGGGACAAGCAAACCTGGAGAGAGATGAATAAGAGTCTCCCAGGCAGGCCTCTCCTTGGAGGTTCTGAATCAGTTAATGTGGAGAGGAGCCAAAGGTCATATTTGTCATTATAAATCTGGATCCAGAATTGAGAATGAACCACTGGAGAAGGGCAGTGGAAAACCATGGCACGGTGTAACAGGTGTGGCTTGATAGCATATTTATTTTAAAATCACTCTCACTATAGTGAGAAAATGGATCCAGGAGCAGGAAATGGGAGGCAACTGCAGGGACCCAAGGAGGGTCGGAGCAGTGGTGGATGTGTGGATTTTTAAGTTTCACAGGCACTGAGACCTAGCCGTGGATGGGGATGAGACAGCGGAAGAGGGATTTTTGAGACCCAAGTGTCAGAGGAGGCTGGAAAGAAAATGTGATTTTCATTGAGAATGAGCCTGAAGTTGACAGCGAGGACACTCCAGATGGTACCTGCCTGCTGTATGGTGGTTTGATTTGCAGTTCAGTGGGCTTAAGAATGGTAGGAAGGCAGTACATGTTCAGTAGAAGCCATACTTGAATTTTGATCTTTTCCCAGACTAATGATATGCGAAATGATACTCCCTTAGAAATACGGGCAGGAGTAGAGAGATAGCTTCCAGTCAGTCATGGGATCTCGAGGGCAGACGGCCAGCACTCCAGTGCCCTGTGTTACTGAGCCAGTGGGTTAGTTGCATGAAATACATTTTGGATTTACATTGTTTTCCTCTTGCCTTGAATTTATCAGGATCTAAACACATCATAAGTCAAGGAGTATCTGTATATAAGTGAGGAAGACCCACACGAATCTGTAACCATCAATGTCCAGGATCAAATGAAAGGGGCCAGGTTGTACCATCAAGACTTCAAATCTACAGCCCAAATCCAAGACAAATGTTTTAGGGGACTTGAAATTTGGCTGAGGAGAGTCTTGATCCTGTAGCCTTCCCTTCAGTCAGTAAGACAGGGACAACTTGGTGAAAGCGCTCTGTTAGAGCGAGGCTTGTTAATAGGGAGGGTGCCCAGTGTAGAGGAGGCAGGATCATTAGGAAAGGGAAAAGTGAAAGGCAGTGGGGGGACTAATCACAGCAGTTACGTATGGAGTAATAATAAGCCCGAATTAGAGTGCAGCAGCGAGACAGAAAGTAAGGAGGTCATTACTTGTGGAGTTATATGAGGAAAATCAACAGGACGAGATGGCTGATTGACAACTGAAGGGCCATGGAGAAGCTGGCCAGGAGCCAGAAGGATGTGGAATTGTGGAGGGGCACAACAAAACAGGAAGGCAGGCTGGGCAGCAGGAGTTGACAGGAAGGGGAAGAGTTTGGTTTGTGGTGTGTGTAGTTGGAGATCATGGTTGCTCAGTAATGAGAGTGCCCATTCAGGATAGTAGCCGGGGAGAGGGTGCAGAGGAAAGTGCCAGAGAATATCCTCAGGGCAACAGCCACAGATGGGAAGAGTTCAGGTGAGGCTCCCCATGTTTGCTCACAAGTTCAGTGCTGGTCTAGTACCCCAGGAATTGCAGCAAGGCAGACTCACCAAGATACACAAGGATGAACCTGTGTTGTGAGAATTCTGGACTTTTCCAGGATGGCAGATGCTGAGGCAAATAGAGACAGGCTGTCATTTGTAAGCCAGTTCTTCTGCAAAGAGATGTTAGGGAAAGTGCCAAACAACTCTGGAAGCAGGCTAGGGGGAGAAGCAACCAGGGGCAGGGGGTGGGGCTTGTTTACTGTGCTTACCTGCCATTATTCATTGTAGCAAAACACAGGGTTTAGAGTTCCAGTTCAGAGTCTGGCAAGCTACATCCAGTGTAACCCCCCATTTTGGTAAATTGTTGTCACAGTTACCCCTGTTCCTTCATATATTGTGTGTGGCTTCCTTTGTGCCACCATAAGATGGAACAGAGCCCATATGGGTGGCAAAACCTGAAACACTATTTGGCTCTTTGCAGAAGATGTTTGCTGGCTTCTGCTCTGTTTCCTCAGTTTCTGCACCAATGTGTGGCTTGGAGAGTCAACAGCACTGCTGACCACCTCTGCCACCAGTGATAAAATATCCTCTCTTGGGTTGGGCCTGCCATATTCTTTGCAATAGTTTTATGTAAGGCCTAGGAAGGTTAAGTCCCCCAACCTGTGGGCACTGAGCAGGTAGCTACCCCAACCCTCTGCACTCATGCATCTTTTCCTTCTTGGGGTGTAATTGACTCCACTGTTTTTCCATTGTTTTTCATTTAGAATTAGCTCTTTGGCCCCTCATGAAGCTCAAAGTTAGGGATCATAGAGAAACATTTCTCTTCTTCCCTTGTTCGTGCTTGTTAAAGGGTTAGTCCCAGGAATTGTCTGCCATGGTGCCTAGTCTGAGAAAGGAGGTAAGTACTAAAAGTGTTAGGGAAGAGTGAGCCTAAATTATCAGATACTTCAGAGTAGCTGATTTCTGCCCAGCTGGTGGCCATTAAGTTTATGTGAACTTCCTTCATGCTTTAAGTCAGTTTGGTATTCAGCTATCGGCAACATAATAAGCCCAGACAGACTGGTCCTAACACAGTTATTCCTCAGTTTCCCTAAGTGTGGAGTAGGGGGCCACATCCTCCAGCCAGTACCTAGCAGGGGAGCTTGTGGCAACTTCTCCATCTCCAGTCATCTTTGTGGTGCCTTTGTGGGCTCAGCTCTCATACCATCTGCTTTGGCCTCCAGCCTTTTATGCTGCTCAGATTAGATGCTGGCCTCCATCCCCTGGCATTGTGGTTGTTGAGGTTTATTTTGGTCAGTGTTTGGATGCAGACTGGTCTTGTTGAAAAGCTTAGCAGCAGCCTTGACTTTTTAGGTACTTTTATATGATTAAGATGTATTGGGTATCTCATGATGGAAGGAAATGCTGAATCAGTAGAACCTGGATCCTGGCCACTCTCAGGTGCTAGTAAGCAGGAATGAATAGGCATCTCACTGGGGTCTAGGTGTTGATATGAAACCACTCCAGCCCTCTTGTGTCCTTGTGTCTCTTCACTCATCATCCAAGTTCCAAAAGGAAGAGAGACTTTGGCTCACTGTTTTTCCATATGAAGAAGATTCTTCAGAATTATAAGCACTGGAGGAAGAAGAGTTATCCAAAGAAAATCATGGTTATGATCATCCAGAGAAGGGAGGAGCTATGCACAGGAAAACAATATCTGCCTGTTAAAAACCTCTGCTTATAAAGGCATAAAGACTGTATTAAGCAACATCTTGTCAGTTATTCCAGCAGTTGTCAAAAATTAGTAGGTTTCAGAATAGCCTGGTCAGCTGGCTACTGTGCCTGTGTCGTATGTTCTGATGTAGTTCCCTGAACACAAGGACCTGAGATTCTGCATTGCCAAAAGGTTCTTTAGTTGATGCTTGTGATCCAGGGTACACATTCTGAAACTCAACATCTCAGGTAAATGGTGATATTTTTCTAGACTTCCATTAAAAACCTTTTTCCAGGAGTAGTCCATCAACACTTGTGCTCTGAAAAAATGGAACTCACTTTATTGTAACTCAGTAGCTATTAACAGTCTAACTTGTGAGTGATTGTGGGTGGGTGTGTTTCAGGTTGTGTTCAAGTGTACCTCACCTAAGCTTTTTGAGAAGACTTCTTTGCCTGTATCGCATTTTAATGTCCATGAAAATCTATGATGAAAGTCAAATCATACAGTGTATTGGAGTCTATCCATTTTGACAGCTTCAGTCAAACTCCAAATAACTTCAGTGGACTGGGGGGAGATTTGTTCCTACAAATGTGTTGGCAATGGCTTCTCCAAGGAGAAAAGGCATTCTTCTGTCTCAATTCTGATGAGTATATTCCTCGCCATTGCTCAAAGGAAGAAGAAAAACCAGTTCTAAAGTTGAAAGTGCTTCAGATTTTAGTGAATTTCTCATAGGACTTTGCTCATGACTTGGGGTGAAATGCTGAAGATACTCTAGGGACGTCCTCCAGAGCACTTTCAGCATCATGCCCAGAAAGGGAAGTAACTTTACCACAAATCACAGTAAGTTGGGATCAGAGGAGAACAGGGAACCATCTCCCCGGATCCCCAGTTCTGATGAGGAGGGTGGGAACAACCACAGTAGGTTACTGTTACCCTCACTGTGATTATCATCATGAGCCACAGCAGCCTTCCTGGTTACCATTTATTGAAGTTTTCATCCAGATTGTTAAGTTCTTAACACATACCCCTGAGTCAGGGGTCAGCAAGTCATGGCCTTTCTCTCACTTTGGTCCATCAAGCTTTCTTGGGCCATGCCCACACTTGGGTGTTTTGGAATTCTGTGTAGCCTTGGTGCCACTGTGGCAGAGTGGAATCATTGCAGTGTAGACTGCCTGGCTCATAAAGCCTATGATTCTTACTTCCTGTTCATGTCTGGAAAAAGTCTTCTCTGATTCCTTCCGAGTTATTCTTGGCACCACCCATAGTATCTGCATCGGGCACCGTTTTACCAGTGACATAGAGAAACGAGGCCCCAAGTCACATTCCCTGTGGAGATGAGACACAAATAGTAGTCCATCAACCTCCAGAATGTATGTTCCCTGTACATATTGCACTGTGCTTGATCAGCACAGCTAATTGTGTGGATCATATTGTACTGTAGCAATGTAGTAGGTTGTAATATGTTGAGAGTTTTCCCTCCCTTAAAATACAGTGACATTTTTAAATGGAATAATGAGAACTGGTCCCTACAGGATAATCACATCACAGTGGCATATTTACTTTAAAAAGTAAATCGTGTTTTAATGGCAATTGCTGAGTTAATGAAATTATTATACTGCCAACCAAGTGGATTTTATTATTGTGCAGGCCTTTTGTACGATACCCGAGCCTTGACTGGTGGGCAGGTGATGAAAAAATTGATTTCCAAGTGGGAATTTGAGCCCTGAGGCCTGGACTCAGCCCAGTAGCTGTCTGTCTGCACACAGTGCTAATTACTCCAAATATATCACTCAAGCAGGATTTTGTGTTGCTTTTTAAAGTTCGTAGTTCTATCTTTTAACTCAGTAGATCTTGGTTCTTGTGCACCACGATTGTATGGCTCTTTCTTTTTTCTTTTTGTTGAGGTACTGGGGGTTGGATCCAGGAGCACTTTAACACTAAGCTACATGGCATCTCTTTTCATTTATTTTGAGACAGAGCCTCACTAACGTTGCTTAGGACCTCATTAAGTTGCTGAGGCTGGCCTTGAACTTGAGATTATCCTGCCTTAGCCTCCAGAGTCACTGGGATTACAGGTATGTGCCACTGTTGCCAGCTGGGTCTTTCCTTTGTAAAAAAGATCATTCCTGTTTAGCCGTGTTGAAGTTCTGCACCACGGGGTTATGTTTGCCTGACAGCAGGCAAAGTTAAAATTTTTTACTTGAAAGAGGAACCAGGGAATTGGACATGTTATCTTGAGGCTTTTTTTTTTTTTTTTTGCTTTGCTCATTTACTTCTATCTTTTCCTATCAGTGGGTCCATATTCACTTGATTATCTTTATGAAAAAGTACTGGATAGTGTATTTTGGAAATGTAAATTAGATAGAATCAGGCAGCAGTTGTCTGGGGAGAGAGAAGATGTGAATAATCCAAAGGCCAAGAAAAGCTGAAATGTTCTTTTTTTTGGTACTGGAGACTGAACTCAGGGGCACTCAACCACTGAGCCACATCTCCAGCCCTATTTTGTGTTTTATGTAAAGACAGGGTCTCACTGAGTTGCTTAGCGCCTCGCTATTGCTGAGGCTGGCTTTGAACTCACGGTTCTCCTGTCTCAGTCTCCCTAAGTGCTGGGATGACAGGCGTGCACCACTGCACCTGGCTTGAAATGTTATTTCTTATTTGATACAGAATAGCTAGCTTCTTATGACTAAAAGCTCTTGATAAAAATGGCAGATTCCTGGTCCCTACTTCTTTTTTTTAATTTTTAGTTGTGGATGGACACAATACCTTTATTCATTTTTGTGTGATGCTGAGGATCGAACCCAGTGCCCCATGTATGTGAGGCAAGTGCTCTACCACTGAGCTGCAACCCAGCCCTTGTCCCTACTTCTTATCACTTAAAGCTCTTGATCAAAATGGCAGATTCCTGGTTCCTACTCCAGATCTTCCAGTGGGAATTCCAAGGTGGAAGCCAGGGATCCCTAATTTTAACATGTGGTAAAGGTGGTTCTTACGCACACTAGGATGTAAGTCTATCACAGGTGTGATTATTCCGATGCTGATACGTGAATGTTTCTATGCTAAAGAGAGAAAGTAGGGGAAAGAGACATAGTGAGGCCTATTCAGGTAGCTGAATGTTCATTCATATGTACAATATGTTATATACATGAAAATTCTCATTACTTACATGTTTATGCATGCACACAGATATAGTGCATGTGGTCAATCAAGCACAAGTGTTCTCATACATTTGAACTTGATCTTCCTCTGACAAGGACAAGTTCTTTGTGTATCTGACTATTACTGACATTCAAATCTCAGCTCAAATATATCCTGCTAAGCGAATTAAGCTAATCCCAAAAAACCAAAGGCTGAATATTCTCTCTGATAAGTGGATGCTGGTCCATAATGGAGTGCAGCATGGGAAGAATGGTGGAACTTTGGACTGGGTGAAGGAGGTGGGGAGGAGGCGTGGGGCTAGGAAAGATGGTAGAATGAGATGGACATCATTACCTGAGGAACATGTATGATAGCACAAATGGCAACTCTACATCATGTACAACCAGAGGAATGAAAAATTGTGCTCCATTTGTGTTTAATGAATCGAAATGCATTCTGCTGTCATATATAACTAGTTAGGGCAAATAAAAGTAAATAAGAAAAAATCAGACACGTGCCCACAAAAAAAAAGAAAAAAATCAGCCTCCCCCCACAACAAAGGCCTGTCTTGACTGTTGTGTTCCTTGATCTTCACTCTTTCTTGTATCTCTGTCTTTTGCAGTATAATTTTGCAACTTATTTCATCAAGAGATGAACTCTGTTTCCCTAGCCCTTTAACTGGGTGACTGTGAAAACTCTGACCAAGTATAAGCAACCAGAGTACCAATATATTAGCTGGAGAGGTCACACATAATACTTTTTTTTTTTTTTGTCTCGGAAGCTTGTGTCCCCTTGTAAACAAGAAGCCCAGGCTAGCTGTTAAAGGCAGAGAGACGCAGGCTTGGCATCTCATCATCCCAGCTGACCATCAGCTAACTTCCAGACCTGGGAGTTGAGGCAAGCCAGTTCAATACCAGCCAGCCACAGCCACTTTTATCTGACTGCAAATGCATCAGTGAGCCCAGCCAAGAGCAGTCATGCCTGGCCCAGATCAGCAGAACTACTCAGCTATTCCTCAATTCATGCCAAATGATAGTTGTTATTTGAAGTCACTGTCTACTGAGCTGCCTTATAATGCAGCCAGAGCTAACTGAGGCAACTATTTTTCCAAAAGATGATGTCTCCTTACATTACCATCTTGTATATAGTCTATTTTCTTCACATTACCTGAAATTAGCTTGTTTCTACCTGACTCTCTCCATAAGAATGTGAATGCAGTGAGGATGAAGCCTCTGTCTTGTTTGCTGATGAATCTCCAGTGCCCACAGCAATGTCTGTCTGATAACAGACACTCAGTAAATACTTATTGAATCAACAAATACATTTCATATAGGCATCCCTTGCAGATTTAACTTCCTAATTCTGTTTTACTAAGGCTTATATTAAATTTACTCTCATAGGGACTATAATGGAGTGTTTTTTTTTTTAAACCCTGATGTTTTAAATGTGGTGGATTGCTGGGAAATGTCAGCTTTGGAAACTGAATAGGCTGCCCTAGGTATGCAAAGCCTGTTGCAAGAGCTGAGACACAGGTCTGCTTTATGTCCCAAGTGGATCACAGCAGTTTTGTTTTAGTCTCAAGTCCTTTTTGCTGCACTAGCTCCTGTTAACTCTTGGGAGGTTGGGGAGATGATTCAAAGATAAGTCATTCTAGAAAGGGCTGTAAATTCTGGGGCACCTACTGTCAGTGATACTCTGACCAAAGGTTATGCTAATTGCTTCCTATTCCTTGAGAAGGAAATCCCAGGGTATGGCTTGTCCTAGAAAAGGACATCAAACACTGGGGACAGATTTGGTTCTTTCTGCTGCCAAATGGTGCTTGGCAGTGTCTTTTCTTTGGGAGGCCTGACTCCCTCACTTTATCAATCTTTGTTCCTCCAGAACTGACATAGTGTGGTGGTTGTGAATCTGCCCTTTGCAAATTGACCTCCAGAGTTAAAGAGCTCCCTGCAAATCCACTGTGTATCCTTGGGCAAATCACTCAGCATTTCTGTGGTCCAGTGCGGTAATGATTTTAGCTATGTTTTTAGTGTTTTTATAAGAATAAATAATCTAATACATGCAAGATCTCCTAGACTAGCAATGTAGTAAATTCTCTGTAAATATTAACTGGTGATATTTTTATTGGCGTTCATTATCAGAATAATTGAAAAATCAATCTTAGAACCTAGAGTTATATTCGTTGGGTAATTAATAATTATTCACTTTACTAGTGATAATAGCTACATCTGCTGACTGCTTACCCTGAAGTGACTGTATGAATAAGACACTTTATATTCCAGACCACTGTAAGGAAGGATTATTGCATTTGAGAGAGTCAAGGGTCAGATGGGAAAACAACCTTGCCCAAGGTCACACAGTAAGTCAGGACTTGAACCTATGTTGTCATCCAGTACACCAGGCAGTTCCACCTCTGACTACCACAAAGGAAACAAACTGTAATAAGGCGCAAGTTACCTAATGCATGAGTCCACTCTTAATCCACGATGCCATTTCTATAGAGAGCTGGAGACTTCCCTTTGCGAAGATCTTTGCATTTTGTGACATGTTAAGTCACAAAATAAGTCCTATCCTCAAAACCACCTTAAAATGTAGGTAGTTCATGTTTCCGTGCCCAAGGAACCTAGGGTGGGAGAACCTCAGTCAAGTAGTTTGAATTCCCTAGCTATTGACACTTTGACATAACCCAGATCCCCCAAATCTAAGTCCTACTTGCTTGTCACAATGCTATGCTAATGTACTACCACTGGCTTTTAAAATTCAAATTTCTCTTCCAATCTGTGAGGCTTGAAGCACTTTCTGGAATAGACTTTTATGATTTGGGTCAATAGGCATTGTTATGGTTTAGATATGAGGTATCTCTCAAAAGTTCATGTGAGACAGTGCCAGAATGTTCAGAGGTGAAAAGATGCAATTATGAAAGGTATGATCCAATCAGTGACTGATGGGTTAACTGGGTGGTAACTGTGGGCAGGTAGGGTGTGGCTGGAGGAAGTAGGGTAGGCACACTGGGGGTGTGCCTTTGGGGTTTATATTTTGTCCCTGGTGAGCAGAACTTGCTGTCTCTGCTTCCTGGTGGCCATGTCTTGAGCTGCTTTCCTCTGTGGCACCCTTCCACCATGATGTTCTGCCCTACTTTGGGCCCAGAGCTACGGAGTCAGTCCTCTCTAGAGTGAGACCTCTGAAACTGGGAGCCAAAATAAACTTTTCCTCTACATCATTCTAGGGTATTTTGGTTACAATAAGAAAAAAGCTGATGAAACAAGAATTTAACAAATGCGTATGTGTTTAAAGAATTCCTCTGAAAGGGAGGTTTAACCTACTGAGAAGGGAACAACATTTTGAGAAAGAACTCATTGCCTATGTCTAATTAACATTTCTTAGAAATTATTTTTTTAAGTCTGTAATTAAACAATCTTTAGGCCATAGTCTTCTTGGTCATAGTCTAAATTCATATGCTAGAGAGTCAAGCTTTCTAAAAGGCTAGTAGTTAAAATAAATTTTAGATGGAAAATAATCAGTGTAACTTGGTAAGATGTATCATGAAACAGATTTCTTAGATTTTTTTAGAGTCTTTGCTATGTTAATATATGCTTTGAAGCTCTTAAAAGAAATGGTTTATAGCTTTACAAGTTTATTTAACCATGAAATTCTCCAAAAGAGGAAGCTATAGCTCATGGATCATATCTAGCATATGGTCTGTTTCTGTTTAGCCTTTGAGCTAAGAAAAATAATTTTACATTATTGTCTAATGGATTGTTACAAGTATAAAAAGAATATTCAATGGACTATGTGGTCAGCAAAGCCTGAAGTATTTAAATACTGTGTGGTATTTTATTGAAAAAGCCTACCAAACTGAATGGTGTCCTGAGACGACGATATCACCACCATCATGGAAACTTGACTCTGACATGGCCATCACCAATTCTTGCCCATCCTGCACATGTGTGTGAATCTCCTATCAAAATATGGCACTCCTCCTTCCAGCCCTTTGCATTGTGGTTGGCTTATAAATTCTTGGGTGGTGTATGAGAAGAATGTTACTATGGTAGCTAGGGACCTAGCCATTGAGAAAGCATAGTATTCATGTTGACTTCTTGGAATTGGGTCACCATATAAAAATCCAACCACTCCACTGGAGAGGTCACATGGATTTTCCTTAGGGGTTCTTGGAGAGGCAGAGTAGCCCAGCTGCTCCCAGCCTTCCAGCCATCCCCATCCATCAGATACCAGGTGTATCAGTGAAACCAGCTTAGACGCTGCAGACAACCCCAGATGCCCACTGATGTCACTCTTTAATTCCTGTCTGAACCAACATGCACAATGACAAGATATAAAACACAGATTGAGCATCCTGAATCCAAAATCTAAAATATTTTAAGTGGTCACATGAAGCCATAAGTTGAAAATCATAGACCATGAAATGTTGTTTCACATGCACGATTATGAGAAATATTGTATAAAATCATCTTCAGTCTGTAAGGTATATAGGAAGCAAATGAATTGTGTATTGGTTCCCACTCCCAGAATAGCTCATCATGTATATGCAAAAATCCAAAATCTGAACAAACCCCAAATTCTGAAATGTTGCTGGTCCCAAGAATTTCACATAAGCAGTACTCAACCTACAGTTGCTATTTAGCTAGGTGGCGTGGGGGCAATTGGTTAGAAAGCAGTAAATGACCAGAGCAAGCTCCATGCTCATGCTTATTGTCTTCATTGTCATTTTGCAGATGGTCTTAAGGACTAGAATCCTATGGCACTCATTTTGAGAAAATCTGATTATTCTGAGAGCATAACACTGTCTTTACAGTTTGGTGATTTTATTAATTTATGCAGACCATCCCATAAAAGGTCTAAATTAGTGCAGTTTAAACATAATAATAGTCACTTGATCATATACCCTGCTATATGCAGGGGACAGTGAGTGTGACATCTGCAGAGATAAGATAGCAGCCCAGACCTTTGAGCTCCCTAATCTCAGATCTCCAACCATTACTTGCAACCTGCACTCCTGTTCCTAGGAGTGGAGAATTTCAAAAAGCTCATCCTCTACTATCAAGTTGTAGTACAGTCTCTTTAGGGGTTTATAAGATCATAACATCAGGAGAAAAAAATCTCTACATATGCACCAAAGCCCAGCACATAACAGATGCTCAGTGATAGCATCACATGGATTTTCATTTCAAATTCAAGAGGGCATCGTTCCTTCACTCAGATGGTTGATCATCTCTCTTTATGTGGTTGATTTTGCCACATAAGTCCTGTATAAGCATCAGGCTACCCTGGTGGCTTTCTTTACCTTGTCACACTCCTGATTGCAAGCTTTCAACATCCCCACTGAATGCAAAACCTCTCGTTTCCTTAGCTACCCATATATGCCCTTCCCAAGTTTAGCCTCGGCTTATTTCCCCATCTAAAATGTCTGAAATGCAATGTCATTGAAATTGTTTTTTTTTCTGGAACACACTATATTTTCCCATGACTCCATGGCTGCGGATATGCCATTCTCTCTCCCCGAAATGCAGACCACCACCTCCTCCTAATCCACATCGTCTTGTCATACCATTTCTCTTACTTCTTTAGTTAGTAAAAATTTCAGACTTCCCTATAGGGAAAGTATCATTTATTCAGACATAAATACCTCTATGATATCTGTTAGAGTGCTTATTGCATTTGGTTAAAATTTATCTTCCAGACATAAGTTTTGCTCCTCTATGCCCAAGGTTTTTCAATAATGAAATGTGATTCCTATTGCTTGCCTGCAGACTTCTAAAAATTAAAGATGTAATCATGCATAAGAACTTGGAACTGCTCAAGAAGGCCTTCTGCAAATCTTTGCTGCCCTCACTTATTTTTCTTATGCATGGCAGACTCTCCGCTCTGTCACACCCTGAGCTGCTCAGGGGTGGGCATTGTGCTTCTGTTGACCTCTTACCTATCACGTCTGGGAGGGACTCCATGGTCGGTAGACATTGGTAGGTGGCTGTTACTTGAATTGTTCTTTCCAGTCTTACCCTGCTAGTTGCTGGGTTTTGTTTAGAACAGCTAGCTCCTTGCTGAGAAAACTGTTTAAGTAGAAAAATGACAGAGTCGCAAAAGTGTTCCTTTTAAGTTATGGGACATTATCGTGGAGAGAAAACACCATGGCAGAAGTGTTCTTCAGTCCATCCCTGCTGTGGTGACCATGTACAAGGTCATTTCTGCTGTGAGTTATGTTTTTATTTTTGGTGGAGAGCCAAGCAGAAATCTGAACCCAGTCACATTTGTTCCCCCAAATGGCTCAGTACTCCTTTTATGGAGTTTGGGGCCTGCCGGGTTGAGCTGGGGACAGGTCCTTATGACTTCACCAGAAAGAATTTGAGCAAAACATGGAGTAGTAAGGAAAAATTTTAATAGGGAGCGTGAAAGGAGAGGGTTATGTATAGCACAGACCATCTCAAAGTGAGGACTGTGTGGTGCCCACAGGGCTGGAGTTTAAGGAAACTGAGTCCTCTGTTCTTGCTTCGATTTCCCTGTCTCCCCTAAATTGTTTTAGTATGCTTTGGCTAGCCCCCACCAACTTCCTCTGTGGGGACCTGGATGTCCTGGTCGGCAGGGTGGTTGTGACATAGTTTGTTGCAAGAGATAATGATGGCACTTATCTGAAAACCCCATGCCCCTTGAGGGCTTATAATTAGCCACAGCTGGGGTCTTGATGTCCCAGACCCTACTTTTCTGAACTTACCTATTTTAGTTAGGCTCTCAGGATTTTAATAATTCCCTCAAGGGATAATAGTTTTGTGCAGCCTGGGGAATGTTGGGCATTGTGGATCTCATTTCCCAGTGCTTGCCTGTTCAGATAAGGTTCCCCACAGTTTTCAGTTTCATGGCTCCTGGATTCTTCTTGGTACATAGGCCTGATGTCTGCCCTTCATTATCCTTTCCCTCTACCCACCTGTTTGTAACTCACTAACCTACCCAAAACTCCTTGCAACAGAAGACAGTGAAGACCTGATCAGCTCACTTTGCTTACAGGTGTCCAGTTCAACTGTCTTCATTTGGATTTATTCTCTTGTTACTTCCTCCTCCATGGTGACACTGAATCTGCAGGTTGAGCTACAGCTCCACTGAAACACTCCTGCCTTCCCCTCTAATTGATATGGGAGTTTAATGTCCTTTTTCTTAATGTAATTCATTATGGTTTAGCTAAAGTTTTGTTTATGCTATTGTTTTCTGCTGTCACATGAAATGACTTCTGAGTGAACACCAGCGGAAGTCGCTTGGTGTAGGTTGTATTTATGTGCAGAAGGCTGATACTTTGCATGGCCTTTGCTGGTCCTTCATCTCTCGGAGATGTGCGGCTGGGCCCAAGCGTAGGTGTGTGTGTTATGTGGCTGCACAGCAGTGGTGGGCTTACTCCCTGCTGTTTCCCTTTCTGTTACAGGGCCAGGTTCAGACATATTGCTTGGACTCCCGCAGCCTTTGCATAGGTACCAGATGTTTAAGTTAGTGCTCGGGGATACAAGCCACAAAGCACCAGGAAACCTTGGCTAAATATCCCTCATGGGGTGTGGGGACTAAATCAGTATGGCTGCTGGAGGGCCTTCAGCCATGCAGGAGATTGAGCAGGACTGTGGCCCCTGCAGGTGAGATGTGGCAACTACTACCTCACAGATATTGTTGCCAAGCAACCCAAAAGAAACCTGGGACCATTCATTGTGTAATCCTGTTGGTGTCCACCTGCATTTTTGTTAGTGATCTCCACAGTCTGTTCATATAAATCCAAAGCAAGCAAGTCTCTGAAAAGTTTCGATCCTATAAACAGCACAAAAATCAGAGTCCAAATGGCTTACATATAGATGAATAAAATGAGAATTTTAATATTTTATAGCTGAACTGGTACCACAAAGGAAAGTTACAATAGGGGTGGATTTGAAGAAATCTCAATCTTTGAAACCCTCTCATTTTTTTCTTTTTTTTTTATTTTTTACTATTCATGACTCTTGCCTTCACATTCTGTGTTTACCAGGATGTATTTTTGAATGTGTATATTATAAAACAGGAAGTTATTTGCAGTAATGGTAATCATAGTATCATTCATTTTTGCAGTGTAGCTGAGATGTTGACAACTTTTACCAGCTAGCTGAGTTGCTCATATTCTCTGCTGCCATTGTTGTGGATTTTGGTAAGTGTTGAACTGGCAGCTTCCACTTTTCCATGTGAGGAATCTAATGACCAGCTCCATTCCACTTTGCATGACTGATGGAAGTAAAAGATCATTAATGCCCCCCAGGGCAGCCTCCTTGAGTGCAGTGAGTGGTGGGGACTCCCTTGGCTCTCTGGGATAATTGGGTACTAGGGTTCTCAGAGTTCCCTAGTAAGATTTCCCTCCACTTACCCTCAGGGGCAACTTGCTTAATGATATAACTTCTGTTAGGAGCATTTGCTTCTGCATGCCTCTCCACCCAATACCAGTGCTTGATTGCCTCTCTTCCCCAATAAACTACTTATTTTCTCAGGGTCTGCCTCAGAGGAAAACCAAACTAAGACATGCTTGGGAACAATTATATCGAAGAGCCCAGGGACTTTCTTGGGATGTAGCTGAGTGGTAGAGCACTTATCTAGCATGTGCGAGGCCCTGGGTTCAATCCCTGGTACTGCAAAGAAAAGAAAAAAAAGAGATTAAGATATTTCTTGAAAGAAAGTCCAGAATCTAAAGGACTAGACACCTCATGCCAAGATAAAGTAACTGGAACACCAGATTGAGGGGAAGCCTATGAACTTGAACTGAGGGTCTCAGTATATGCAAAAGATACCAGTGGTGTGGAAGAGAGGAACTTTGTGGAAGAACTCCAATGGAGCCTCTTTGCAGATGGCGTCCTCTTTTAGGATCTGGCTCTCAGCCTGTAAGATCTCTTAGATTTTTTCCTGTCCTGTGTAGTTGGGAGGGAACGGAGCAGTGTGCTACCTTTCCAGCTGTTAGGATACATTTTCAGTAGTTATAACTGAATATCTCAAACTGGGTAATTTATAAAAGTAGAAATTTATTTAAGTTATGATTCTGGAGGCTGAGAAATCTAAGAATATGGTGGTGGCATCTGGTGAGGGGCTTCTTGATGTATCGTAACATGGTGGCAGCCATGGCAGGGAGGGGAGAGGGAGAGAGTGCGTGTGAGTGAACCAGAGAAAGCTTGCTTTTGTAACAAAGCCACTCCTGTGGTACCCATTAATGAATTAATCTACAAATTGATTAATCCCTATATGAAGGCAGGGTTCTTACGATTCAGTGCTGCCCCCCCCCCAACCAATGTTGCCATGTCTCAAAATTGCTACATGGGGGAACAAACTTCCTATGTGTGACCTTTTGGGGGACTCATTTGAACCATCACCCAACATTAAGGGAGGTCCCAGCCACTCCTTTGTGTGTGTATCTTCCACTGTTTGTCGTCATCTGTCTCCGTCTCCCACTGGATACACTTGGATACATCTCATCTTCTACCACCTGGGAAGCTGGTGCATACAGTGGTGGGAGGCAGGTACAACAGACTCTTCTATTTTTATTCTGCAGCATGGGAGCCATACCCATGGCCTTGCACATAGCTAGGCAAGCACTCTACCACTGAGCTACACTTCCAGTCCAAGAATCTTTTAATGTACTGGGTTCAATCCTCAGCACCACATAAAAATAAATGAATAGAAATGAAGGTATCGTGTCCATCTACAACTAAAAAATTATTTTAAAAAATATGCCTTAAAGCATATGCCATGTTGTGCTGGGAGCTGCCTCTTGTGTCTTTTCTCATCTCTTGATTGCACCACAAGCCTACCATTAGACAAAGCTAAAGAACCTTAGCTTACATTTTTGTATTTGAACCTTATTATACAGGTGCAGAATTAAGGAACTTGGTTTAAGAAGGGACCTTGAGGATCGTCTAGCCCTCAGTTCCATCGTATACCTTTATACCTCTCTGATGTAGAGAAGTACTGCTCACTGTTCCATAATAGGCAGTCAGTGAGTATCTTACAAGTGTCCATTTGAATTAATTAAGTGTCCTTCAGACAAGCTTGATCGCAGCTGATAATTTAGAAATGGCTCTCTTCCAGGGAAGGCCTCTCCATCTCTACATATCCCGAACAGTAGTTTGCTCTTCTGCTCTCCTATAGATTTGGTTCATTCATCCTAATTCTACCACAGTCATGTGACACCTAGCGAAGAGCCTAGGTTCTAACAGATGTGTCGTCATTAGGCAAACATCCTGCAGCGCCCTCACACAAACCTTCATACAGGTCAGTTACATGCTGTGACCACTTGGTGCAATCAAGAAATGAGAAAAGACACAAGAGGCAGCTCCCAGCACAACATGGCATATGCTTTAAGGCATATTTTTTAAAATAATTTTTTAGTTGTAGATGGACACGATACCTTCATTTCTATTCGTTTATTTTTATGTGGTGCTGAGGATTGAACCCAGTGCCTCACACATGGGAAGTGAGCACTCTACCACTAAGCCACATCCCCAGCCCTAAGGCATTTTTTTTTTTATAAGTGGGAGTGCATTCTAACGTTATGCCAAAAATAGAGTAGGTACAAACCAGTAATGTAGCTGTGTATTACCCAGTATTGTGCACTCTACATAATGTTATGTGCTGTGCTTTAATCTGATGGTTGGCACTGTAGGTTTGTTTACAGCAGCATCGCCACAGACGTGGGAGTGAAGTATTGTGTATGGTGTTGCCTCAGCTTCGATGTCATTAGGCATTGGGAGTCTCAGCTCTGTTGTGATCTTATGGGATCACTGTTGTAAATGTGGTCTGTTGTTGAGTAAAGTATCATTTGGCTGTATACAACTGTACTTAAAATCCTGAAAGAGAATTCAGTGCAGTTTTACCCTTTAGCTATATCCTCTAATCCCGCTCTGGTCTGTTTTACAAGTAACACATTCATAGTGTGTCAGCTGTTCTCAATATGACCTCCTCTTCTGAGCAAATTTCCCCATACTCAGTTTTATTTCCTGGTTTTAGGAGTTGAGTGGAATGTCCTAACTAATGCAGAGCTCTGAGAAATGATACTAGAAGTTGGAGATGTGCTTAAATCTGGGTGGTGCTGTCCTTCTCTTAGTTATTAGGATGCTGACTGTACAAATGTCCTTTCTAATGGATCCACTCATGCCTCAGCATTGGGCAACCAGATGTTAAGAACCAATACAATTAGCTGTATAATTATTAAGGGGTTAGTAACTTTTTTTCAGTAAATATGAGATTTTACTCAAATAACTGATTGGTTTTTATTTGCTGGCTTTAAAAGGAATATCAGTTCAAAAGCATAGATCTTACTCTTCTGCCTGGCTCCTCAGAGATGACAAAAGGTTTCAAATGGCAGTTCCAATCACATGTCACTTAACTAAGGCTTTATTACAATCAGTTAAAAAGCTGTTATGTAGATGAATGAGTGGACTCAGCTTGCTGCACTAGTGACTCTTACTGAGCTTACCAGATGTGATGGCATCATTAGAGTCCTCCAAGGTATGGCATCTGGAGTGCCCCCAAAGAAGCAGGCTTGACAGTTCATGTTTGAGGTAACAAATGGATCTTGCATCTACCGTCTCCCCTAATGTTTCTTTGGGTCATTGTTTCTAGACTCCATGGTAAGTGAAAGCTAGTGAAAATGACTCAGGACTTGTCACTTATTCACGAGTCTCTGCTGTATGTGACCTGTTCTCTTACTGGCATGCAGGGAGCGCTTGAAGTACATTCTTGGCAGGACTTCAGGCTGAAGAGAGAGTCTAGATTTGTACCTGTGGGATCAGAAAGATGTGGAAATTGATACTGGGGTCCTAGCTTGTGGATAGTAGAACACTGCAGAAAAAGCAGGTTTGGTCATAACATTGATGACACTGGTGTTTGACATATTGAGTTTGAGATGTTTTTGAGACATCCAAGAAGTGTGCACTATGCATTTGGATGAATTAATTTTGAACCTTAGTGGAAGAGGTTTCAACCTGAGAGAAATTTTTAGATTCATTGCAAAGTGATAATGGAAATGGTAATTTAGGGATATAGGTAGTATATAAGCTTCAGCAGAGCAGGGGACCTTTGACAAAGGTTTGATGAAATCTCACATTTATTGTCTGGGTAGAAGAAATGAATTCATAAAAAATAAATTAGAGAAGGATTAATTGAAATTGAGGTGAAAAACCAGATTATAGTATCACAAAACTTTAGAACAGAGATTATTGTGAAAATAAGAGACTGTTCAATATTGATGGGTATAGCTGAGAAACTAAATCAGAGCTTCAAAGAACACCTTTTGTAATTAGTCACATGGAGGCCTTAGTCAGTGAAGGGAAGCCATAGTAGGAGGTGAATGGAAAATTCCAGAGCTTTAGTGTTTCCCTATGTAAACTACTAGACTTCTAAGATTGGGCTTCAAATCAGATCCCAAAGAATACTTTCTGGGACATTTAGGCCTCATCTGAATTAAAATGCAAACCATTATAATTGTTTTAAGGACAAGAAGGCCTTTGTTATTGGTGAATTCAGTTATTTACTGAGGGTCCAGTCACTGTTCCCAAGTCATACTTGCCAGTCCTTGGCACAAAGCCATCCAAGACTCCCTTTGGCCCACAGTGTGGCTATACTTCACACAGTTTTTACAAACAACTGCTCCTCTGCCTGGCTTTACCCCCAGTAGCTCTGCAGAGCCCTGCCGGGCACGGATCCACACCAGGCTTTCCCGTGGGTTCATGGATTTGCTCTTCTATTCCTTTTACAAGGCATTTATATTACTTTTTGAATTGTTAATATAATAATTTGCCATAATTTTAGTGCTTCAGAGTATACAAATTTCTTATTTCACCATTCTGTAGATCAGAAATAGTAATGTGCCACAACCTGGTCGTCGTCTGTGGAGAGTCCCACAAGGCCAAAACTGAGGTATCGGAAGGTGTCATTCCTTTCTGGAAGATTCTGGAGTGAATCACTTTTGAGCTCATTTAGGTTTTGCCGCATTCAGTTCTTTGCAATTTTAGGTATGAGGTCTGTTTTGTTGCTGGCTGACAGCAGGGGACCAGTCTTGAAAGGCCCCCCGTGTCACTCCCCATACTTCCCATGTAGTCCCTTCCAGCAGTGGCAGTTGAATCCCCCTGAGGTTTTGACTGTTCCTTTTTTTCTTCTCCCATATCTCTTAGAGTCCGGAGAAAACCCTGCTTTCAAGTTGTTTTTTTTTTTTTTTTAATTATTATTACATTGGGCCCAGATAACCCAGGGCAGACTTTTTGAAGCCTTACCTAAATTTGCAAATTCCCTTTTGCCAAGTAAGGGAGCACATTCACAGGTTCTGGACGTCAGGGCCTGGTCATCTGGGGTGAGAATTATTCTGCTCACCACAGAAGCCTGCCTGCCCTTTTCTTCTCGGGGGTCCTCCCACATGACCTCCAGGTTCAGGCACAAACTTTGCTTCCTCTCTGCACATTCTACTGCTCTCCCCACCTCCAGGAGGAACCAGCTGCTCCCTGTGTTTCCCCAAAACTTTGGCCCCCATTTTCGGTTCTGTCTACCATGCGTCTTTATCTCTACTACTAGTTTATAGATATTTTGAGAATAGAGATGATGGAATATTTGTCCATTTCATAGGATAAACCTGTTAGATGCAGTAGATGCTTACTGCACTTCATTGGACATGTGCTTGGAAATGGTATTCTAGAATATTCCATTTTAATGACTTCTTGACGCTTCCTCTTCCCACTCCGTCTCTTGATCTCCCTCCTTCCCACTACCCAAGATTCTTTAAGAGTGCCAAAGTATTTTTACCTGCATTTACAGAAAAAAATAATTGATCTGAGTATTAGGTTTCCATCTTGTAACTTAATCTGCAGTGTGGCATACTGTCCCAAATGCCCTGTCAATCAACTGATAGGACCAGAATCTGCAAACCAGCATTGAATAAATGGTGTTTGCTTTTTCATTTGATATTTTATTAGTCCTATGCCCTCTTAAGATGGGCATGAACACTTCCCCTATTTTAGACAGGGAAACTGAGTCATGCAGAGGTAAGGTGCTCACCTGAGTTAAGAAGGTATAGGTAGAAAAACAGGAGCTCTGAATCCTGACTCTCTCTTTCTGAGCCTGTGGCTCTCTCTGCTGTCCATATTGCCCCAACTTGAGTTATTTGCACATTATTCTCTTTCCCAAAAAGAGGGCCCACTGAAGTATCCCTGTCCCCCCTCTCTGTCAGTTAAGTATAAAGTTCAGAGATGCCTCCTGCCTTCTGGCCCTGCTGTGCCTGGTGACTCCTGGAATTACCTACTCATGTTCCGCTGCCTCCATCCCCATAGAAGCGTTTAGCACTTCCAGTTTCTGTGGTCTCCACACTTCAGTGCCTCAGGTTGGGATCTGTGAGATGCATGAGGAATGAGGGACGTGAGGGCCAAGTTTGTCAGACGTGGGTGGGGTGTGTGCCCTCAATCCAAGTAGAGGCCTGCTAGGTCTCCTTAGAGAACCCTGGAAAAGGAGGTGTCCAGGGAGAGAGGAATAGAGGAAAGAACAAAGTAGCCAAGGGACCAAATGTTGCCTTAAGATATTGGTCAGGGAGTTCCTCTTGGAATTGAGAGGAGCTCTATGCTTTGGCTGTGCCATGAAAGAGTCACTCTCATTTAATTTCTAAGCCACCTCTCTACAGGGCAACTTTGAAAAGGTTTTTTTCTTCTAATGGAAGTAACACATTTTGGTTTTTTTATGAAGCTGTCATTTTTTAAATTTGGTTAAGCTGTCCTTGAATATACATGCAAATTTGGTCATCATCTGGTACCTGCTTATAATTTCATGGAGTCCTGTGATCTGTGGGGCACACTACCTTCACCCTGTTTGGGGATCTGTCAATGCAATATTGCTTAGCTGCTTTCAAAGCATACTGGTACTCCCCATATCAAGGTGTATGGGACGTAGCATCTAAAAATTTCTTGGATGTTGCATTAACTGGTATTTACAGTATTAAAGGGAGAGATTAAATTCTAGTTTTTAAAAGCTTATGCGTATCACTTTGCAGTGAGTACCCCTCAAGGCATGGAGCATTCATGAGACTCAAGCCTCCTCCAATGAAACACAAATCCTATTGACTACACAGGGATTAAGAGAGAGCAGGGACCGGAAGTCTATAAACTTAACACTTACTGATGCAATTTCTGAATTACTTTCTTTTTTGCTGAATATACTGATTTTTACGTGCAGTCTTTTGCTGTGGGAGACCAGGAATGCACTGAGGGTGGGGGTAGGAAACTGATTCTTAGATTTAGTTTGTCACTACCTAAGTGCATAGGGACTGGATTAGAGACACACAGCTTGTAAGTGATAGAGCCAGAATGAGATACTGTGTGAGTCCCATTTTCCTCACATGGAAAGTGCATCTCATGTGGGAGCTGGGCCTGGAGCTGGAGCTGGATATGGTGGCACATTCCTGTAATCTCAGCAGCTTGGGAGGCTGGCTGAGGCAGGAGATGGCAAGTTTAAAGCCATTCCCAGCAACTAAGTGAGGTCCTAAGCAACTTAGCAAGACCCTGTCTCTAAGAGTGTGTGTGTACACATATATATGGCTAGGGATGTGACTCAGTGGTTAAGCGCTCCTGGGTTTAATCCCTGATACCAAAAACAAACCAAAAAAAAGGGGTTTGGATCAGATTAGGGGATCTTGAATACTCATCACAGGAATATCTTAATTTTCCTATCTTTAGACTCTCTTTTCATCTGTCCCTTCTTTAGAATAAACATAATACATCCAAAACCTTTGTGATTAATTCATAAAACTTGATCATCAGACCCACCTGTATTTTTGTGTCAGTGTTAATGGTGCTTCTGGCTCACAAAACAGGACAGCTGCTGTGTGTGAAGTGAAGGCACAGATCAGGAGAGAGTGGCTGGATGCATGGATTCTCCTCTCATTCTGTCTAGGGTGCGGCAGTAGGCAGGGGCCACATGTGTGCAAGCACACACAGAAGCCAGCCTGCTGGCCTTCCCAGGCAACTGAGAAGCTTTTGTGTAGTTGGATGCTTCAGGGAACTTGGTCCTGTTGAAAAGATGGAGCATGATCCCTTGAAAGGAGTGGCACGTGTTAACAAACTCTGGGGGTAGTGGTCGGGGAACAGCACAGGAGCAGGAGTGGAACCTGAGCGTTCCTGATCCTCAGCTTCTTCCTGGAGCCTCCCATCCCACTCGTACCCAGTGTATAATACATCTTCGCAAGTTCAGGAGTTCACCTCTGGCAACCAGCTCCTCAGAATATCCTGAGATTCTTGAGCAAACGTCATCTGTTTTCTAATATCTATAATAAAATCTGATTGAATCTTTGGAGTTAATCAGATCTGATTGATTGATTGACTGATTTTTGGTATTGGAGATTGAACTCAGGGTTGCTGTACCACTTATTGCCTCATCAGCTGTTTTTATTTTTTGAGACAAGGGTCTCACTAAGTTGCTAAGACTAGTCTTGAGCTTGCGAATTTGTGATCCTCCTCCCTCAGCCTCCTGAGTTGCTGAGATTACAGGTATGTGCCAGTGCAGACCTGATTTTGGCTCTGCTGCATCCTTGGACATAGTTTTTACCCTATTTACAGTTAAGTCATTCCAAGAAGGAAGAAGTGATGCCCATGAAGATTATTAGAGTGGAATATACCATTTATTAAATGCTTGATTGATGCAAGGAATTGTGGTAAAAAGAACAGAGATTTACTTTTAGCTACGTTTTAAAAAATCTTGTGGTGGTAGACTGCATGGTCTGCATCTTACAGATGAGAAAACTTGAGTTTTACTGTGGTTGACACAGTTTACACAAGCTCCCCCAAGTGAGAGAAAAGCAAGGATTAAAACCCAGCTTCTTTCTGGGTCTCGCACCTGAGGCTTAGTTGTGGATTGATTTTTCCCAGAGCTGCCTTAGCAAAGTAAACTGGGGTCTTATAGAAACTCATCACCTTACTCTTCTGGTGACCAGAAGTCTAAAATCAAGATGGCAGCAGGGCCACACTCCCTCTGGAACCTGCAGGAGAGAGGTCTTCCTTGCCCTTCACCCAGCCTCTAGTGGTCTTTGGCTTATAGATGTCACTCTAGTCTCCTGCCATCCCCAGTTTTCATCTTCTTACGTCTGTATCTGTCTTTCCCTTTTCTTATGAGAACACTACTCAGGCTGGATTAAGGGCCTACCCTGTGCCAGGGTGACCACATCTTGGCTCATTACATCTGCAGCCACCTTATTTCCAAATACTGTCCCATTATGAAATACTGGAGGTTAAGTCTTTGACATCCCTTATTTGGGGACACAATTCAGTTCATTGCAGTTACTATAATACACAGCCTCTTGAAACAGTTGCCTGCAGGGTTGTTTTGACAGAGAAACAGAATCATGTACGTAAAATATCCAGCATGTAGCAGCCCCTAGAAAATGCCCATTTCCCCGATAAGATTATTGCAGGAGATAATGCCTTATCAAAAAAGAAAATTAAATGGTAGGAATTGTGGCCAAGAGGGAAACCTTTTGGTGTGTGGAGTCTTTGGATTCCCCTAGACGTAACAGCTACAACGTCTCCTGTCTTTTTGTGTGTGTGAGATTAGTTTAAGACACAGTAAGTACTGAGCTCCAGCCCATTTATGCTGCTGCTTCAGCAGTTTTCTTCATGTTGAAAAGAAAAAAAAAAAAGGGAATATAGTACTTTACCATAGAATGACATGGAAGTGCAGCCTTCCAGAAAGCAGGGGAATATAAAAGCCAGGGCACATGCAACCCAGTTTAAGGGTCAAGGAAACAAGGTCCAACCACCAAAATGTGATTTCACAATTAAGTTCTTCACTGAGTTTCTCAATTACCACGAAGAAGGGAAACGTCCATGGTGATATTTCCTAGAATTTCCTCCTACTTCCTGTTTCTTATTCTTATGCCCCAAATTTCTCCTGTCTGCTAAACTCTAAAATTTTCCTTCTGTGCAGGGTCTTGCCTGCTGCCTCCAGTCTCCTTCCTCTCCCTCTCTAGTTATGTTCCTTTCTTTTGATTCTTCATACTCTGTGTCACAGAATTCCTAAGCTGCTACCGTTGTTGTGGCAGAACCCTGAATCAAAGTTCCAGATACTAAGAAGCCAACTGGGCAAGACCTCCCAGCCCTTTTGAGTCAGCAGAAGGAAGGGTCATTTGGGGAATCGTCATAGTCACTTTGTGTCCTCACAGGAGAGGGGATAGTTAGAGATCACGTGGGACTTGATTCACCTATCGGTCCTGCTAATTTGCCAGATGGCAGGAAGTGGATCTATGGAGCACCAGCTTGGTAGTTACTTGAGCATTTTCTCTGTGCAAGACTCCGCCACTCACTGGGAAAGTTCAGGTCCTGTGTGCATTGCCTTCCTCCATGATGCCTGAGCCTCCTAGGCGTGCCAGTCCTCAGATCTAGTTCAAAGAAATATGAGACAGGAGGACAACAGCAAGGTCGGGTGCTTGCATCTACCTAAGGTTTGATGCTTAACTTGAAAGAATGTTCTTTTGTTTCATGTTGCAGGGTGTTGGGTACCAGGGATGACTTGAATTGCAAATGTATGGATGACATTATTTTGAAGGAATTGTCAAAGTATTAGATACTAGAATTGGGCGCTGAAATGATTTCAACTGTTTGGATAATGGGTTGAATTGAGGGTTAAATTTAAGAGGGATGCATATAATTTCTTAAGTCTAGACCTACGAGCAAGTCCAGGAATGGGACCAGACCCCTCTTGGCTCACTAGTACTGCTCATGGGTGTGACAGCTGCCCCAAATCAAATAACTGCAAATGCTACCTGTGATCAGTTCACAGAATCTATCAGTTACTTCTGGACTTCTTTGTTGTGCTTAGAGAGAAATCTGCCAGGTGTGGTGGTGCACACCTGTAATCTCAGTAGTGCAGGAGGATGGCGAGTGCACAGCCAGCTCCAGCAACTCAGACCTTGTGTCAAAATTTAAAAAAAAAAATAATACAAAGGACTGGGGATGTGGCTCAGTGGTTAAGTTCCCCTGGGTTCAATCCCTGGCACCAAAAAGAAAATAAAAATAGAACAAGTGGAGCTTCTGTTGTGGTGAGCATGCTGTGGTAGAGACAAAACTGAGTTTGAGTTGCAGGAACATTGTGTGACCCAGAGAGAAGTCGCCTCATGGGGCTCGTGGGTCAGAGGGTGCCAGGCGACTTGGGATGAGTCCGAAGGAGAAAACCAGGACCAGTAGCAGGTGATATTAAAAGGTAGATTTGAGTTCTGAAGCTGCTTTTAAAGGGTGACCCATTTATCAGCTAAGATTTTCCTGCCAGTGCAGCTGTCAGAAGGCGGTTCCTGGGCACGTATGCTTACTGTCTTCTCCCCAGAATGTGTGGGATCTCCCTTGAATGTCCAAGGCAATTCACTTCCCAGGCTTTTGTGCTTCTGATTCCATAACCTTGTTCTAGGAGAAAAGATCAAGAGCAACATGGGCATACTTTGTTTTCCTGAGGCCACCATGAAATGTCCCCATCTCAGGCAAGAAGCCGTCCTGGAGGTATAGGGCTACACCAGCTGTCTTTTGACTGTCTTTTGATAGCCTTTTTTCAAAGGGCTATCATTTTTCCTTTGTATTAATTTCCTGTAGCACCTTACCATCAAGGCGTCACAGGTGTGGTTCACACAGCTCTAGGGCATTGGAGTCTGAGATCAATGGGTAAAGGAGGCAAGGCACAGGGCCATGCTCCTGCAGGAGGTGCAGGGAAGGGTCGCTTCTCTGAGCTTCTAGCATTTCTTGGCTTGTGGTTGCTACGCTGTGGTCTTTTAAATGATACATATGATGGCTTTGTGTCCACCTAGATAATCCAAGAGAGTCTCCCCATCCCCAAATCCTTAATTTGCTCCCACGTGCACAGGCCCACTTTCCACATAAAGTGCCATTTACAGATGCCAGGATTTATGCTTGACGTCAGGGGGCCACTGTCCACCCCATCGCCCCATCTTTGGACCTGCAACCTGTCTGGATTTAAGCTGTCTCTCGTGAGCAATTTAATAATTATTTTTATTTGTAAAAACAAATGATCTAGTTTTAATTTTTGAATTTATTTATTTATTTTAAATTGTGTTGTTGCTGCTGTTACTGTGGAATTGAGCCCAGGAGTGCTTAGCCACTGAGCCAGGTCCCCAGCTATTTTATTTCTTATTTTGAGACATTGTCTCAGCAAGTTGCTAAGGCTGGCTTTGAACTTGCAATCCTCTTGCCCTAGCCTCCTGAGCTTCTGGGATTATAGGAGTGCCCCACTGCACCCCTAAATTTTTGTTTATTTTTTCTTGCAGTGCTGGAGTAGAAACCCAGGACTGCACAGATACTGAGCAACTGCTTTACCACTGAGCTGTATCCCAGCCCCAGATAATTGGCACTATGCTATCCACTGTGCTTCCCTTTGTGTGCCACACATGGGGGCCTTTACATCCTTTCAAAAAATAGTTTGTAGCCAGAAGCTCAGTTGTAAAGGCATCTGAGAAGTGAACCATTTGCTCCCCTGCCCCCAGGTCCCTTTGGAAGTATGGAAGTTGGTTGAGAGAGACTTCTCCAGTGCCCAGCACCCCTGGACAGGTAAAGGGCCATGATTTGTTCCACTTTTTCTCATCAACATTGCGCAGCCGGGTCCCACCGTGTCTTTGCAGGTTTTTAGACTGAAACATGCAGTGTGGTCAGTGGGAGGTGGGGAGGTAGATACATGAAGGCTCAGGGCTTGAAGTTGGCAGGAGATGGGCATCAACATCATGACACCTTTGTACTTCGGTAATCATTCCGTCATTTGCAGAGTGGGCTGGACTGGGAAAATGATCTGTGCCTTCTGTTTTTTGAGGAAGTGTCAGGAAGTCGCCAAGGCAGTGAGCAAATGAGAGTAGAGAACCACCATCCCTGAAAGAAATGTGAGTCTTTCCAGTCAGTAGATGAGCTGTGCAGAGACAGATAAGAGGTGGAAACAGACTCCTGACTATACCTTTGATGAACCCCCGCCTCCATTTTGGTGAAAATAGCACTGTGGGTTTGGAGGACGCTGTAATTTTAATCTTGGTATAAAGATGAGCGATCACTCACTTCTGTCCCAAGACAGTTTGGCGCTGAAACTGCAGCCTGAAATTCGATGTCTCATTATGATTCCTCGTGTGATGGTGGCGGAGGCTGAAAAGGCAATTTGCCTTAAAATGCAGTCTAGAATGGGGGCGGATGCGGCATGGTTGCTGCTACCCAGAGTGCAGACAGGCCTCCCACGCTGCCTGTGATCTGTGTAGAGTGGGTCGGACTGGTCCTCGCCAGCCCTGATGCTTTCCTGTGCTCAGTTTTAGTTAGGTGGCTCTGAGGATGGAATCCATTTAGGTGGGCTTCCAAAGACAGCTTTGGGGAGCACTATCTGCCAGACCCTCCATTCTGTGGAATTCTGAATGAGGAGATTCCCCTCCAAGTCAACATGAGCCTCTACCTGCCTTTGGGTTGAATATTTGAGGCAGGTTTGCTAGGATTTGCTGAGTTATTTGCAGATCTCCTAGATTTGTCTTATCTCAGATTTGGCATTGGTTATTTGGGGTGTTCCTATATAGTTCTCAGTTTCTTGCGTGGAAGAAGTTACCAGAAACAGGAAGAGTTATATGACATCTCCTTGGATGAAGAGTTTTCTCAGCTAAAATGCATTCATAGTACCTACTTCTCTCTCTCGGTTCAGAAGGAACCACCTTTCAGAAGGGGTTGGCTAACATGCCTAGAGCCAAACATCTATGAGAACTTTGAGAGAAAAATCTCTCTTCATCAATTAAGTATCTCCAGAAGAGGTCTGTAGCTCTTTCATTTGTATTGCTTGGCACATGCATGTGATGTCTGGAATTGCTGCAGCTGTTTTGTGAATGTGGGGATGAAAGACATATCACTGAGAGATGAGCAAGGGAAGAAAAATAACCCAGATTCTTGAATTCTTCCTTGATACCACCCTACAAACCACCTTGTTTTTAAAGAAAACTAATTTCCTATGTGTTAGTTTTCTGCTACTCATAGCCAAATGCAGTTCTAATTGACAGTTTGTGAATACTTTAAATTGTATTTGTTCTTCTCTCATGTGGTCACTCCTCTAAGAGCAGCCCCTCACCGACTTCCCCCTACATCCTACTTCCTGTCTCCACACTGACAGATGTACCCCGAGTGCCATTTTCTCCTCCAGGGTTTAGAAAAATTTGAACAGTTTCTTGTGCATCTGGCAGAAGCAGCCATGTGTGGCTTAGCCACAGGGATATGTTGTGAGACTCGTCACTAGGTGATGCAGGCTTGGATGGGTTAAGCCTGTCACTGGACATGGCCTCTTGGGTCAGCCAGGCCGTCTCCTGTGTGACTGGCATTACACGGTGGACCACTAAAGTGAGCTTAAGCTTCGTAAGTAGGAAGGGTGCCTTCCAGAATAACTCAAGGACAGTGTAGTGAAAACGTAAACCAGTAACAGCCTCTTCTTCTCAAGCGTCAGGTACTGCATGCAACTGCACATGCGGCCTTACCTGGGACTGGAGGTGCAGCATGTCATTTGTGCCAGCTTGACCGCAGACAGCTCATGTGGTGCTAGAGCCTTACCGTGGCCGCCTCTCTCGATCACAGGCATCGTCCAGCTCCTTTATAATCTTCTGGGACCACCTGGTGTATGCAGCCCATCTCTGATCCTCATGCACTACATGGCTGCGTTATTTCACTGTGTGATCCCTTTGAAAATACTGGAGGGGAAGTACAGTTCCTTCAGATGAGGAAGTTTCTGTGGGATACCAAATGGGATTGGAAAATACCACTGTTTTAGTCAGGTTTCTCACTGCTGTGACCAGAAGACCCGAGGGAAACAATCCTAGAGGAGGGGAAGTTTATTTGGGGCTCACAGTTTTAGAGGTCTCAGTCTATAGATAGCCGACTCCATTCCTCCAGGCTCCAGGTGAGGCAGAACAGCGTGGTGGAAGAGAGTGGTGGAGGAAAGCAGGGAGCATGGCACCAGGAAACGCCCCCAAAGGCACACGCCCAGTAACCCACCTGCTCAGCCACACCTTACCTGCCTGTAGTTACCACCCCGTTAATCCCTGTCAGGGGACTGATGCACTGGTTAGGTTAAGGTTCTCCCAGCCCCATCATTTCACCTCTGAACCTTCTTGCATCATCTCACACATGAGCCTTTGGTGGAGTCACCTCGTATCTAAACCACAACCACCACACTGGAAATTGGAGGTCTTTCCCCTAAGACTTTAATAGGAAATTCTGAAGCAAAGGCGGACCTTTTTTTTCAGTGTACTACCACGTGTTACCACGTTACCAACTCGGCGCACAGTTTGCATTTCCCTGTGTTTGCAGTGCCACTTGACTTTCTCTGTCACTGCTTGGGAGCTGTTTGCCCAGTGGTGGAGTCAGCGAACTCTTGGATCAGTGTGTTGTTACTCAGCTTTTGGTTGCTGTGACCAATATAGCTGACAAGCAAAGTTTAGAGGGGAAAGAGTTTATTTTGGCTCATGCTTTTAGAGGTTCTTTCCGTGGTGGACCAATTCCATCGCTCTGAGCCTCAGGTGAGGCACAGCATCGTGGTGGGAGGGAGTGGTGGGGAGCGCTGCTCCATCGTGGTGGCTGGGAAGCAGAAGGGCGAGGGACCACAGGGAAGACAACCCTTCCAGGGCAAGTCTCAGGTGACTCACCTGCTCCAGCCACACCCCACCTGCCTACTGTGACCCCAGGCAGTCCACGCGAACTGTGATGGACTGATGGATTGGCTCTCGCACGCCAGTCACTTCACCTCTGAGCATTCCTGCATGGACACTGTGTCTTCTGTGCCTTGGCAGGCGTGTCCACCATCCCCGGTACACAGAGCCTAGCTTGGGCTGCTACAACAAGATGCCATGCACTGGATGGCTTATAAACAACAGAAATTTATTTCTTAGGGTTCCAGGGTAGCAAGTGTGAGATCAGGGCTCCAGCTTGGTCCAGTTATGGTGAGGGCTCTCTTCCTGTTGCAGTTTGTTGCTGACTTCTGATTGTTCCCTGTGGTGGTGGGCTCTTCCCTCATGATGACGTCTAATCCCGGTCACATCCCAAGACTGCCACCTCCTAATACCATCATGTCGTGAAGGTAAGACTTTAACATGGGCTGCAGGAGGATGCACACATTCAGCATACACAAATATGGGACATCTATTTATATATATTTCCTCCATTTAGGCATATTTATTCCTAATAGATTTTTAATATCAGTCCTCTGTTGGTATGTATTATAAATTTTTCTCACAAGTTGGAATTTTCTTTCTTTCTTTAACATATTGTTGGTGTACAGCAGCCTTAATTTTAATACAATCAAAATTATCAATTGTTTCTTTCCTGGTTAGCCCTCTCAACCTACTTTTAAGAAACCATTCCCTATACCCAAGGCCAGAAATACCCCCCCACACACATTATTTTTACATGTTATTTTTTCTTCTTTTGACATGCACGGGCAAATCCACATGGAATAGATACTTTAGTTTATAATAGGAGAAAATATTCCAAATTCTTTCATACTGTTAAGTGCTCCCAAGTTTCCATCACACAGCAGAGAGCCACGTGCATAACTCCACTTCTGGTTTCTTGTTCTGGTCCACTGGGGAGGTGGGCTCCTCTGTCTGGTGATGAGTCCTGGGGGCAGGTGGGAGATAGAGCCATGATGGACAGGGATGGCTCTAGCTGTCCAGTGTCCTTCCAGTTCTTAGTCCCTATTTCCATAATGCTTTCAAGACCATGCTCTGGGGAAAATTATAAAAACATATCAGCATCTCGGTCTTGCTCTGGATTTCTGCTGCAGTGGGGGGTGGATCCCACATGGTGAGTCTGCAGCGCCCCCAGGAGGTTCTGCCATCTCTGCAGGTCCAGAACCACTGCTCTCCATTTGTGTCCAGAGACACTTTGTGTCAGGATCTGGTATCCTGTGCTATTTGCCATCTTGGCAGAAATCGTAGGATGATTTTAAAATTAACTTTTCCCCTGAGTATAAATGTAGCACATTCTCATTGCAAAGGAAATAGGATGTAAAGGGGGAAAATAACTATTAACTTATAATTGCATAATTCATTTTGTATCTTTCAAGCTTTTTCTTGACATGCAATTTAGCATTTATGAAGTTGAGATCTGCGGGGATCTCAACTCCTCCCGAGCCAGCGGGTTGAGGAGGCACCCTTACCTGGTAGTTGGAGTCAGGAAGAGTAGGACCTGACTGGCTGCCCGTTCCCAGCCCTCCGCCGCAGGACACGCCAGGGAGTCCAGTCAGAGCAGGTACCCGTTTATTTGCGGAACAAGCATTCAACTTATAGGGTCGTTCCGCCAATCAGAGACAATGCACGTAGCCAGCAGCTGTCCATGTGGCAAAGCATACAAGCACCTTGAATGTTGTCCATGAGCTGATTACGCTCGCGGATCCGATGGCAAGCCAATCATATTATCCTTCCTTCCTCCTCCATGCCCACATACTCTTGCCACAGCTGATCGCCATCTTAAAGGCGTAGCTTGAAGTTAGTTCCCCACAGAGATCGCCTTGAAAATTAGACATATGCACTCTTCTCAATCATTTCAATATTGCTTAATTTTTTATAATATATACTGTTCACATATACACTTCTGAGAAAAGTTTATTTCATGATGGTTAGAAATTTATTTTATATATGGTGATTTTGATTGTTATTTTTGGGCAAAGAAGAAACATGTTTCAAGGCTGGGGATATAGCTCAGTAGTAGCACTTGGGCTTAGCATGGGTAAAGCCCTGAATTCTGTCCTCAGCAACTGCCTCAGAAAAAAATCATATCATGAACATGTTTAGTGATAAGTTGTATTGGGTCCAGAGTCACTGAAAAAGGAGTTCAAACCTTAGCTCTGCTGTTTATCAACTGCATGGTGTTAGGGAATTATTTCAGCTTTCTCTCCTTAAAGTGAGGATAATATTAGTAACCCCTCACAGGGCTGTTTTTGCGTTCAGATGGATGGTGCCCATGAATTGATTATCACAGTGCTTGTCCATGCAGGTGCGTGCTGAGCTTACCTCTATGGTGTCTCCATGCTCCAAATGTCTGAGCAGTAGCAAAGGCAGCTTTGCCCACTTGGCTCAAGGACCAGTGTGATTTGCTGACCCTGTCTTTCTTACCTATAACTGTCCACTGGCAGGACAGCAGTTACTAAGATGGACTCTGTTATTGTCCAGTTCATTAGGCACATGAAGCATTTTCTGGAGAGCTCTGGTTGTTAGAAGGAAAAGTTAAAACATAAAAAATCTAAAACACAAAGCAAAATAAAATGCCAATTACTCTAATAATGGTTGCTGCAAGGTAGCTGGCGGGTGGACTCAAAGTTAGTAATTTGCTCCCTGGGAAAACACTATTTCCCTTTCTCATGGTGAGCACTGCCTGAAGTCAAGTAGCAAGGCAGTTTCTCAGCTATGGAACCAGGTGTGTGGACAGCTGGGGATGTGCCTGTTTGGGTCTTTGTCTTTCTGGAGCCCACAGGACAGCAAAGCAGAAAGTGACAAAACAAGACATGTCCAAGTTTTCCAAGTAGAAAGCAGCAGACCGTGGAGGAAGGGAAGAGATGCCACCAGGAGAGGGGGGTGTGGGCTGGACATCAGCAGTGACTGTGCATCCTGAGAGGCCCTGTCTCTGAACAGGAGCAGAGCAGCTGAGCAATGCTGGGCACAACCTCTAGGTGCCAGCTCATGGCTGGGGACTTGGCTTCTTACCTCTTGTGTCTCTAAGCATTTATAATGGTACTTTGTATATTGTAAATGCTCAAACATTTATTGATTTAATGTCTTCCCACTGTCTATTGTAATAGCGAAGGGACAGGAAAAAGAAAAGAAGAGCTGCTTTTGTGGACCTAATTTGAGCCAGCAAAGAGTATCTAGTGAGAAAGAATCTTGCAGGAAAGAACCAGTGTCCCTAGTGTTTGTGGGCCAAAGGGTGCAATCTTGACATTACACATATACCATTTTGCTGGATCTAAGGAATGACCAGACAGATATGGACAAGTCCAGCTCCTAAGTCACAATGAGTACCAGAGGACCGGGTGCTGTCAATCAGGAGGCCTGCCCGGGCCCTGCTTGCTGTGACCCTGAACTTGTAATGAGTCACGCATCACACAGCATTCTGTTTCTCCTGCCTTTTCCTGTCCCTTGTTTTCACCTCTTTTAAAAGAGTTCAGTAAGTCAATGAAGAGAAGGTGGAGGCAAAAGGCAAATCCTGACTTCTTTGCTGTTAAGCGTGTATTATATAAATGCTTCTCTAATCTGAATATGCCCATGAATCCCTTGGGAATCCTGTTAAAAAGGCAGATTCTGATGCCACATGGGGGACCTTGGATTCGCATTTCAGACAAGTTCCCTAGAAAGGATCTCATTCCCGGGAAAGATCAAATCTTGAATTGGAGTTTGATTCTCATGGACCCTGAATGTGTATCAAACTCCCCAAGGTTTTCTAAATGTTGAAATAACCACATTGACATCCATCTAATGCTGGTGAACGTACCAAAGTCTCAGGTTTCTGGCAAAAGATTCCAGAGTCCTGTTCTAGGACCTCCCATCTTACAGAATGTTCCAGTATTCTGTCTGAGGATTAGCAAGATGAGTTTCTCACCAGTACAGAGGATGGGAGGGTGGAGAAGAGACTTGAGTATCCGGATCTAAGCAGACGCTGGAGATGGCATGATAAAGCGGATTTGACAGGAGGATCAATTATAGAGGAAATGTGAAACGGGAAATACCACAGCACCACCTGGCAGAGGGGTTTTGGGGTGTGTCTATCAGAGCCCTGTTGCTTTTGTTTGTGTGAGATGGCTTCCAGAATTGGTGCTGGGTGCTTGAGGCTTCATCTGTGGTGACACCAAGAGGGTGATTCTTTCCCATGGCCTGGTGGCCCGGTGTCCACCAGTGCTTTAGATTATCAAGCTCAGCCTTGCTTTGCATACTCCAAGAGTGAAGTTCATGTTCTGGAACAAGTTTATACAGTGTCACTTGATGATTGAAAACATTTGCATTCATATCCTATCTACATTGTAAAGATCGAGAAATAGAGGATCCCAGCTGGTTAACGGATTGGCTGAGATTGTACAGCTGGTGTTAAGTGAAAATTCCAGGGGAACGTGTATTAGGAATGAGCTCCTGCACGGGACTTCCACAGACCAGACCAAAAATCAACATGGAGTCACTCATGCTCAAGTTCCACGTTGTCAAGCTGAATCTAAACTGTTTATCTGACCACCTTGAGAATCGGCCAAATTTCCCAAATAGGCTATTTTCAGTTAGTATGACAGTGAAGTTCCCTCTGCCTTAATCCTTACATGAGAAAGGTCACTGATATTAACCAGTCTATTATTTTTGTCACTCTGCCTTCTGCCCCTGCCTTATAAGAAAATTAGTCTGAAGTGACCAACCCCTTTTTTCTATTTTCCTCAGCTTTTTCTGTCTATAAAACCAACCCCCACTACTCAGCTCATGAGAACACTAACTCTGTTTTAAGGAGTGAAGGGTTGTCTGGTTCTAGAATCAAAACCCAAGCTAACCAAGATCTTCAAGTCGTGCTTTGTCCTCTGATAGCGGCAAATGGCGGAGCTCAGCACTTCAACGCTGGCATTCTGATTCTGAACCTGATGCCACCACCTTCCTGTGGCACCACTATCTTCTCCCTTCCTCCTGTAGAGAGAGTGTCTGATTTGGAATATCCAGATGTCTGTGTCAAGTCTGCACTTCCCCAAAGGACAGGCTCATCTGATGAGAAGAAACCCCATGTCATAGGCCAACCCTGAGAGAAGGTTCACGCTTCCTCTTCCTCTTGAGGATCTGCATCTTGTTTGTGCTCAAAATCTCACCTCCAGTGTCTCTTGATGTACAGTCAACTGCAGTCACGTGGCACTGGTTCCTCCCGCTCTCTGTTGGTGTTCTCCAGCTGGTTTGCTGCCTCTGTTCATTCTGGCTTTCCCTGACTCATTTGCAAATATATATGGAATGCCTGCTACCTCTGAAGCCTTTTTCTAAGTGTTAGGGTATTACTAGTAAGCAACACAAAAAATATCTGATCATACTTATGAAGGGGACAAAAACAAGAAAGCAAATCTGTAAAGTCAGGTAATCGTAAGCATTGTAAAGAACTTAGAGTAGATTACTGGATGCACTGGGGTGCTGGGTTCTGCCCTTTCAGATACAGTCAGCAAAGCTATCAGGCATGATGATGTTTAGGAGGAAACTAGAAATAAATAAGGAACTTGAGTCACGTGGGTATTTGAGGGGACAGTATGCTTGGCAAGAGAATACCCACATGCCACGTTTTTGAGTGGGGTAGGATTGGTGTAATTGATAAGGGGCAGGGAGACCTGAGTAACTGGAGAGGAGTGAGTGAGTGCTCAATTACATTAGCCAACTTTCTATCACTATGACAAAATACCTAAGAGAACCAAAAGATAAACCTTTTTTCTTTCTTTTTATAAAGAAAAAAGGTTTATTTTTACTTACAGTTTTGAGGAATCTAGTCCATGATGAGTTGGTTCTGTTGTTTTGGGCCTGTGGCAGGACAGCACCTCGTGGCAGGAACGTGTGGTAGAGCGAAACTGCTCACCTCATAACCAGGAAGCAAAAGAGAAGGAGGGAGAGATCGGAATCCCACAGTCCCCTTTAAGGACAACCCCCCCCCCCAATGACCTCATGTTCTCCCACTAGGCTTCACCTCTTAAAGTTTCCGCCATCTCCCAAAACCATCAAGCAGGGGCCAAGTCTTTAACACCTGGGTTTTAGGGGACACCTCCTATCCAAACTGTAGCATTGGTGTTGATAGTATTCTAATACATCTGCTCTGTGGCTGCAGACCACTTATTCCCAATTACTGGGTGGGAGAGTTGTAGAAGTTGGTTAGAACTGCACTTTGAATAAATTGGTATAAATAAAATATGCTTTTTATTGTATATGATATGTGTACACTATATAAACTGTAATGTATGTAACAGTTTCTTACAGCACTGTAGAAATTTTTGTTTCTGTCATCGTCATGGTCTTGGTCATCATCTCAGTTTTACCCTAAGGATCAAGAGGTAGAGCAAAGATATTTGGAAGTGGCTCTTTGCAATTTCTTTTGCTCTTCTGTTAGAATTTTGGTTATGCACTTGAGTAACGGGGAAAGGTTCTAATGTAATAACTTAGTGAAAAAATCACTTCTACCAGTGGCCAGAATGCAGCCTGGCTTTCCCACTGTGTCCTGTTGTACATATTCTGTTTCCATGGCTAGAATGTAAAGAGTGCTGAACACTTTATTCTTAAATTAAAACACAATGATCATGATGTTGTTGATGCTGATGCTTGTTGTAGTTGTGGCTGTAACAGTTAAAAACGTGTTGAGAGTTAAATAAATGCAGATCCCTGTTCTGAGACCTTTGTAGGAATTTTTTTCTCTTAAAACTTATTAAAGTTTAGATATGAGTTGTCTCCCAAAAGTTCACATGTGAGGCAATGCAGGAATGTTCAGAGATGAAATTATTAGATTATGAGAGGCATAACCTAATGGATTAACAGGGTGGTAATTTAGGCAGGTAGCTGGAGGTGTGCCTTTGAGGTTTCTATTTTGTTCCTGGTGAGCAGAGCTTTCTGTCTGCTCCCTGGTGGCCACGTCCTGACCCACTTTCCTTCGCCATACCCTTTTGCCACAATGGTCTGCCTTCTCTGGGTTCAGAACCATGAAGTAAGTGGGCCATGGACTGAACCGCTGAAACTGTGGGCCACAATAAACTCTTTCTCCTCTACATGGTTCTTGTCAGGTCCTTTGGTCATAGCAAAGTGACTAAAACAGGCCTCCTAACCCTAGGAGGGAAGCTGTATGCTGAACCACTTTCTTGCTAAGAAATGGAAAATGCAGAATGTTCATATGACTCCCTAAGGATAGTGAGGAGGAAGAGGAGCCAGATTTTGCATCAGTTTGTTTGGCTCTACAACTTGAGAATGCGGATCATCCAAAATCTGTTTCTGCTTTGATTTGCGTTCTTCCTGTGGTGTATCAGCTGAGGAGTGTTTCAGGGAGAGAGTAAACTGGGAAATCCATTTTATTTTCTTTAGCTTGCCATCAAAATGAATTTTCTAATCTCTGTAAATACATTGCTTTGGCTGAGGGATTCCAGGGACCTCAGGAAGAGTGTGGCAGATGCAAAAGGTGGAAAACAGTGTGAGTTTTATTGGTCATGGTAGAATATTAATGACAGATCCGCATGGACCAACCTGGTTACATTATACTGGTCCTCGTTAGGAACCAGATTCTTTGGTTGACTTTTGCAAAAATGTGTGTCTTTTCAAGAAATTTCCACCAGACAGCAGTTTATTTAACTGAATATTTCTTCTTCATTTTCTCCTTTCTCTGTCACTTTTGATGTTTTTAAGAGAAAACATACTGAGTTAATATTTGAATGTTGTCAGGTCTCCAGATTTGAAGAAGCCAGGCATGGTGGTGCACACCTGTAAGTCCAGCTGTTTAGGAGGCTGAGGCAGAAGGATTGTGCATTTTAGGCCAGCCTGGGCAACTTAGCAAGACTCTTGTCTCAAAAAATTAAAAAGACAAAAACAAAAACAACTGGAGCTGTTGCTTAGTAGTAGAGCATTTGCTTAGTATGCGCAAGGCCCAGGATCCAAACCCCAGCACAAACAAACAAACATGGGCTTTGCAATTGCTCTTTTTCTATGAGTTAAAGTAGCACAAAGTAGCACCTCTGGGTTTTAATACATATTTCAGATATGGCTGTACTTGTGACTTAGAGTTACTTTGACCAGTTTGGTTGTCCCTAGTTGACTAGCTTAGGACTTGAACTATAATTACAAGGGGGGAAAAACAACTAAAATATTTATTGCAGAAAATAAAAAAGTTAACCAAAGTATTTTATTGATACATTCTTAGACAATACCACAGAATTGAAAGAGAATGGAAAGAGGGAATTTTCCAGCAAGGTTTTTTTTTTTCTTCTTCTTTTTTTCCACTAAATTGGCACATAAGCAGCAAGATAACGAAAGTACTTATTACAAACAGTAAAAAACATACATGCTATTTTTTAAGTCCTTATCACACTGGTCAATCATAGGGGGGCATGAACAAAACCTCAAGACATGAAAAATCCGTATTTCTTTCCTTCAAATCGCATAATTATTAAAATTATTGCAAAATATCCATATACCTTAATTAAAATAACAAGAGAACAGAAATACAAATATTGAACATAAATTATTAACATGTACTGTAAAATACATTACTGGCATGCATTCCAAGGACCAAGACCTCTATGCCATTAAGCCAATGCTTTCTTTTCGTGTCACCTATCAGGTACCACAGATAGGTGGGTTTTACTTTCTCAGCACAGTTTTTGGTCTTTAAATATCTTTTTTGTCTTAAAAAAAATAACATGATTTGCAGTGGTACTGTAATCATAACCATACAGTCATGTACAGATGTATGTGTGTCTTTGTCTGCCAAGATCTTTTTTAAAATTTTGATCATTTTAAAAATTTTCCCAAACATTCCACCTTCTGAGAGGGTGGGGCTCTATGAAAACAGGGTTTTCGGAAACAAACAGGGAACCGAGGTACGACATCAGATGGCGAAGTGCAAAAGTCCTCACAAACTGTACAGAAAATTTCAAAACCTTGCAGCCCAGAAGTGCATACGTAGAAAGACAGGTCAGCCCCCAGTCGGTCCTGTGGCTCCCAGAGTTCATCCTAAAGAGCCAGGGTGGGACTTGAGTCTCAACTCTCCCTCTGGTAGGGAAGGTCCACAAGTCAAGCCGAGTTGGCAGTGCTAATGCCAGTGACTTATTAAGCCAAGATAAAGTAAGGATATTTCAGAAAGCAGCTGTTTAGGACACTGGATCCTCTAACATTGGTCTCCCGGCCGGGGAAGCTCCTCCGGTGATGGGAAGCGAGCAGGACCAAAAGAGTCCTATGCCAGGTTGGGTGACAGAATAACTGAGGGTCTCTTCTTCCTCCATGGTTCCAAGGGATGGAACAGGTTAGATAACCAGGTTATTATAACTGACATACTTCTTTTTTGCAGCAGGGCCTGGAAAAAAAAAATGGAAAAAGTAAGTGTTGGCAGTGACCTTATTTGCAAAAGAGGGAGTTATAGCTAGAACTGTGGGCACTTGAGGTGCCAACGCTGTGAGGAACACACACAACTTTGGATTTCTCTATTTCTTTGGCTTTGTCTACTAACACTGGCAGTTCTCAGAGAAACTCACACCATCAAGGTTCTTTTTTCAGAGATGTCTTCAGCCTCCTCCTCTGCTTACAGAGACCAGACATACTAGACTTATCTAGTATCTCTATCAGTGGTTGTGACACTATCTAATTGCCAGACCTAAGCCTTCAGGGTCCTTCTGCGTACACCAAATTTCATGTGATCTTCTTTCAGACCCTTCATAACAGATGTCCTTTGCATGGTAGAGGTCTGTCTTGGGTCACTGGAATTAATTTAAGTTGACCAGAGATGAGGTAATCCAGAGCGCTTTCTCATTCACAGAGTCAAATGACTGTAGAGCGACTTTTATAATGTTGTCATTGCTGGGTTGTAAATGGTAATTTGCAGAAGTATTTTCATTAAGATTTAACGTTCACTTTAATGTGTCAGGTAGCTCAATACGCACAGTCCGCATTTGTTTTCATGACATTTACAACAAATTATTTTCCCACTTGGTACAGCGATTCTAGGACTTTCTTTCACACACTGATCCTAATTCTCCATACCACTGAGTGGAATGTCCGTGGCAGGACGTGTTCTTGGTCCACTAGATCTGCCTTACCTTCTGCTGGACCCAAAGTAACTGTCACGTCTCACTGACTTACAACTTATTTTGCTTCCTCTTGTTAGGTTCTAAATAGTCGTTCATTCAGCAGAGAAGTAGCAAGACTTTTCCCCAGAAGTCATAGGTAGATCAGGAATTTGTGAATTTAGAGAAACTTGGAAGCAACATTAATACACGGAGACACAGTTTGTACCTGATCTTCGAGTAATGCATCTGGCATGTTGGATGTGTATATGCACCTTTGTTTTCCAAAATACTATGGTAGGTGTGTGTGTGTGTTTGAGTATAAACTGATCTTTTCTGGGTTCAAAATTAGGACTGTCTCCCTCTGAGAAATTCCAGTTGGAAAACTCATTCTCTGTTATACCACATTGATTTACTAAAAGGAGAAATAGAATTATATGAAATTAAGGGTCTCCTGAAAAATCTGGTCATGAGACTCCATTCATGATGTGTCTTCCCTTGATGGACACGTGGGCTCAGCTTCACTAAGACCCAAGTCTTCTGAGAAGGTCCCTGAGGCCCCAGAAACATTCATGGGCTTCAGCAGTGTGCTTGTTTGGGGTATGAGGATGAAAAGTTTAGGAATTTTTATTTTCAGTGTCACAACTGAAAAATCTCATCTGAACTTTGTAAGTGATAGTTTCAGCGGGCCTTGTCAAATGCCAACGTGCTGATTGTCCTCAGACCAAAGAGAAAGTGAGCAAAAAATCTCAGTAACTTGTACTGGCCCCAATATATTAGACCACCTCTATTGCATGATAAGTGAAGATTGCTGGATAAAGATAATTGTCTAGTGAAACAAAAAACATGTATAATCACATTTGCTCAGATAGGATTCCATAAGACAACAATCCCTAAGGATGAGTTTTCATCCAAAAAAAAAAAAAAAAAGTGTAGAAAATATTGTCCCTGCATTGTAAAGCCGAGCAGTGCTTTAGATTAAAGTTAATATGGAGTTACGTTTTTTTAAATAATTTTTTTAGTTGTAGATGGACACAATATCTTTATTTTTGTGGTGCTGAGGATTGAACCCAGTACCTCTCATGTGCGAGGCAAGTGTTCTACCACTGAGCCACAACTGCAGCCCATGGAGTTAGTGTTTTCTACAAATTTAGAAATGATGTTTTGCAGAACAGAATAGGAATCCCAGATGCTTTGCCTGGGTCATGGTCTCTGATAGCATAGAGAGGGGTCCTGTTTTACCTGGGAGGAATCTCAAGGTCAGAGGGACCAGTGTTCCAGAACCAGGTTGTGTGATGCTTGAGTCTGGAGTTCCCTCTTCGCCACCCCACATTGGGAACCCCAGTGCTAGACTCACCTGTCATAGGTTCCCATCCAACTCCTTCCCCTACCTGAGGTGTGGTCAGCATAGCTCCATGATGCTGAACTTCTCAGAGAATTTATAAAACTGGGAAAGGAATTTTTACCCCATTGATAGTTAGAATGTGCAAATTATCCCTATTTCTCTTTGGGGAATATAATGTACAAATGTGTTTTAAGTTACAAATTTCTTTGCTAAATGGTAAGTCTAAGTGTTTGCTTTCTTTGGAAATTGCTTAGGAATATTGCAGCAAAATTATAATGAAGTTCCTGTAGTTCTTCAAATGGCAATTATGTGCTTTTTACAGCAATGTCCAGTGTATTATAATACACTGTTTATTTCTAAACCATCTGGTCTTATGAGTAAATAAACGAAGTGCCTGTGGTGTCTGATAATTTCATTTGTTTGAATAGTTATGTAGTCTATGGTCCAGGGGAAAAAAATGGCTTAGGTCAAATAGTTGTCCAATGAAACACTTGCTAAGAAAATAGACTTTTATTTTAACGTAGGATTTTTTTGCTTATAAAGTGAAAGTTGAAGGTTTTAAGAAAGAGCAGGAGTAGATGGCATTGTCCTTACTCAAGGTTTTAAGTTTGTCTACACCTGTAGTTTACAAAGCAAGGCATCTTCACAGTGAAGCTGACCCGAGAGGGGGCTGAGGACGCTGGGCTGGTGAAGTGGTGTTAGTGCTGCCTGTGGAAGGTCAGGCAGTCCCGCTCATTATGGCGTCACCACCAACACTCAGTTTGACGTAAAGCTCAGCAAGTTTCTTGTTCAGTTTCTTGTGAGCCCTTTCTTTTGGTCTCACAAAAACTTCTCAAAGTGAGTTTTGTGGAACACTGGCAGCCCACACTGAAGAAGTGTAGGAAAAAAATAACAACGGGGAAAAAGAGAATCTCACAAATACTATGTTTGGGAAGTACTGAAAAAATAAAATGCCTGGGGCTCTTTGCCCTTCCCCACTTTTCTTTATTTTGTAAATAATAAGGAATGCAATAGATAAATCAATAAAAGATAAATAAAGCTCAGTGTTCTGAGTTTCATTATTCCAAAAAGTCTGTGTACATAGGCATATATATGTAGAAAGCGATCAAACTCCGTAAAGATAGAACATCACATCCCTGAACATAACACAGGCACACACACTGACGTTTTTGCTTCAGACGTGCCCCCTCCATAGTAGGAGACTCACCTAGTTTAGGAACTCCCTGTCCCCACCAGTCCCTCCCTGTCCCCTCACCAGCGCTATTGCCACGCATCCATTGTTGCCCGTAGACCACAGGCAGGGTTGTTTTGTGGGTTCGGATCACTTTACAACATTGTTATTCTATGAATGTTCATTTACAACTATTTTTCATGTAACATGATCTTTTTAAGATTTATTTGTATTGATTTGGTTACCATTACTATGTAGTTTTCCCATGTCAATGTGGCAAAATCTCTGTAGCTTTTTCTATTTGATGGACTTTACTTTCCAGTTTTCTTCCATTACAAACAATGCTGAAGTAGAAGATGGCTGGAAGACATTATTAACAATGTTAAGTGCCAGGTATAAGCCAGGAGAAGAAATATTTGCCATATATTTAGATGACAAAGAATGGATATCCAAATTTTCACAAATGAATGAGTAATAGAATCTAAGTTTTAGAGAAGGGGTTAAAGTCACAATTCCATGGCTTGTAGATGAGGAGGTACAACTAATTTAAAAAATGCTCTATATCATCAATTAGAGAAATGAAAATTAAAGTAATACAGCAGCATTTTGTGCTCATGCCATCAGTGAATTGATTGTATTGCGAGAAGGTGAAGAAAAAGGAACTCATAGGTCACAGTGGTGGGAGTGAAGAATGATGTACTCCTGCAGGAGAGCCATGGAGAAAGATCTAGAAAATCTGAAGATAAGCATCCCACTGGCTTGGCAATTACACTCGCACATTGTACCTGAGGCCTTTCTTCCACAGGTGCACATGGACGGGCGTGACTTCCCAGAGCTTTCAGTGTAATGATGTGCTGCGCTCAGACTGTAAAAATGGAAAGCAGCCGAGCGTCAGAGTACCACAAAAGAGGCAGAAAGCGCAGCCTCTGTCCGAGACGTGAGATGCTGCCTCGGCAGGCAGGTGCTCCGTTTTCAGAGGAGGAGTCAGATGTCTACATTTTTATGTAAGAGTTTGTTTTTTACTTGGCCATCCAAGTGTTTTTGAGCACTGTTATGTGTTGGGCTCAATTCTCAATGTTAGGAATACCTCAGTTTTTAGTACATGGTTTTCAATCAAATTCAAACATACAGTAAGAAAAATACAAAAGCAAGAAGTCACATGGAGTCTCCAGCCTGTGAGTTTGCGGCTGGTATTCTCTGCAGTTTCTCAAATATATTTGAATCTCTGGCACCCTCCCATGCCTGTTGTAGTGGATCCCTGGGCAGTACACAGAAACAGTTTTGGAAATGCATGGTGGTATTTCTTAGATCTTGATCCTGCCTATTACTTTGGTAGGTTGTTAATTTGTTGTAAGACTCAACAAAAATGGGGGGATACAGGCTGGCTGCCAGTAAGTTTGGGAGTGACTCTTGAAGCTGTCGTGAGCATTCGGCCAGCAATGCCCTTCCTCTCTACCTGCTGCTTCCTTACCAGCCATGATTCCCACTTGCTGTTCCCCTCTGAATATTTCAACTGAGAGGGATTCTTCATATTATGGTTTGCAGTTAGTAAAAGTAAAGGAAATACTTCCTAGGAATGACTTCTGTGTTCCTGCCCACACATTTCATTTGTAAATGGCCCCTAGCCTGTGGCTTAATGGCAAAAGAGACATTTACCTTCAACTGTTAATTCTCATTCCAGATTTTAAAAATTTAAAAAAGCTAGTGAACTTGGTGTGTTTTGTTAAGAAAAAGTAATTTGTTTTCTAATGATTTTCCCTAAATCCTTTTTAAATGGATTACTTGGAGTAGCACATTCCTCAGTCAGAAAGACACAAGGCTGAACAGGAAAGAACAGCGTGATGAGCAGCAGCTGAGCAGACTTGGGTGAGGCTCCGTGGTAGAGCTCCGCTCAGCATGCACAGGCCTGGGCTCGATCCCAGTCCAGGGAGAGAAAAGGCATCCTTGTCGACACCAGTTCAACTCCCAACTAGAACTGTCCTCCTCCCTGCTTCACCCCCCCAGCTCCCTAAATGATTCTAGACTGTCCTCATGCTTATTAACTGGACTTCACGATACCAGGGCCTTGGCAGGAGGAGAACATTGTCAATCAGGAAAAGAAAATGCCCCCGAGTTCTAATCCAGTGGTAAAACTCCACATTCTGGATATCTGTCCACCCATGCAGCCCCCCATGGAAGCAGATATTACTCAACACCTGTCAGATGTCATTCATTCTGGTAGGTGGCAATAAAACAGGCTCTTAGCCCCCAGCTGTTGGTTCCCTTCTAATTCACCACATACTTAGATTATTAACAGACCTGTCTGTAGGACTGTCACGTGCCATCAGCAAGGGTGGACATTTCCTTTGTTTTTTCTACTTAGCGTAGCAAGGATACGGTGGGAATTGTAGACCACCCTTACATACAGAAGAAACCCCAAAGCAAAAATTGGCACCTTTCAACCATGTTGAATGAAGGTGGGCAGACCAGTGGATGGTGGGGAGCCAAGCTGCAAGGACCAGCTTACCATCTTTGCAGACAATTGTAATCTGATTCAAGAGAATGGAGAAGGAACAATCTAGAAAGCCTGGGGAGGAATGGGGAACATGCCACATGCTTGCTTGCTTTCAACCAGGGACACAGAAGGGAGTCAGAGTTGGGATGAAACCTGTGCAACAGGACGGAAAACGATCACACCCCTGTGAAAAGTGCTCATAGAGCTGCTGTGAGGGCAGCTGGGTGTCCCGCATGTGGCCTAGGGGGCTTGGCAGTGGAGAGGTATTTGATCGAACCCTGGAGCACAGGACAAGGTGAGGAGGTGGCAGAGCAGTGAAAAACCAGGTTGCACTTCCACCAGGGAGGCTGGGGAGGCGCCGGTGTGCTGGAGCGCCAGGTCAGGAGGGCAGGCGGGGCCAGGTGAACTTGGTACATATGAATGTGTTCATACTGAATCCAGGCACTGGAAATACAAGAACGAGCAAGTTGAGATTCCTCTAGTGATTTAGGTTCCTAACGGAGGTTCTCCTGACAGTCCTTTCATGCTGAGTTAAAGCCCTCATTCTCAGCAGTCCTAGGGAAACATTTAATTTCAAGAAAGATCCTCAGACTTGTCCATCCCCTCCCTACAGTGCTCTTCACTACCTTTTCTCTTCTTGGATTACCTGGTCAGTTTTCCTCCTATCCCTTGTATTGAACACAAGGAGAGTGACCCTCTGGTTCCTCACGTAGTAGAATTGTAGGGGTTGGAACAGTAGTATTTTGGTTTTTTTTTTTTTTCCCTCGGTGCTTAGGAAGTGTGCAGTCCTCTTCTGTGTTGAACATTCATTGAAAATGTGGCTAGAGGATCTTTTGCTTTCTAAAGCCACTGTCATCTCTGGGGAGATTTTAGAAATGACAAAAAAAAATGTGTAGGGACTTGGTGGGGTTTGGTACCTTCCTCTGACCCCTTCTAAGTGTCCTCCTTGGTGCCACTGTGTGCAAATTGAAGCATGAATGTAACTGCTCAGATTTCATTTGTAATTTTTAAACCATAACATTCCTTATTCCCCTTTTAGCATCCAAGCAGGGCCAAAGCAGCTTGGTTACAATTGAGAAATCAATTTTCAATTCCACTCTAAAAAGAGTAAATGGACATTCTAGTGTTTCCTTAAAAAAAAAAAAAAATCTCATTTGTACTTTAAGATGTAAAGCATGAAGCAGAAGTTTACATGGTTCTTAGATGGTGTATCTGAAACGAATAGAGTTTCTGTCTTGAAATATCTTTCAGCTTGGCTGAGTTCAAATCTGGGTAATTTGAGGCTGTATATGGGATGCTTTTGAAAGAAAAAGAGATGCAGTAAATTGCTGTATCAGAGAAGCTACTTTCTTCTTGTTATGCACTTTGCCTGGGCATTGAAAAGCTTTATGTGTGTTGCAATTTTAATATATTGTCGATGTGAGCATTCTGGGGCATGTTATGGATGCAGTGCAATAACACATTCAAGATTGCAGCGGCGCGCCGCAGTCTGTCTTAAGGCTAATGTTACAGATGAGGCAATAGTGATGAAAGAGCAGCAGAGGGATACTCAGTGTTGCTAGAAGAAGAGCTTTCACTGAATTCCAGGCCTTGGTATTTGGGCATAGGAGATTGACAATGTGTTTCTTCATTCCTTTGTATATTGATCCAAATTTACTAAGCGCTCAGAGGGTGCTAGTGAACTTGCCTATAAAGCAGTGGCATAAAGGCAGAGAAACCCAGTCTCTGTCCTGATACAGCACATGTTTACTGAGCAGCTACTCCTTGTCAGATATGGTTGTAGGCTCCTCTTCCGCAGGAATTCTCTCCATGAGTAGCACTTAGCACTTGGGGGTCATTTTAAACAGCAAAAGCTACCACCAAAGTGCACCAGAGAACAGGTAATAAATTGAGAAAAGGATGCTTGTTCACATCTGATCAGAAATACAAGGGCAGAGCCTCTGCTTGTTTGGCCTCAGCTGGGGGAGTGTGCACAGAGCAACTCCAGTATTTTGCTGCTGTGCACGTGTCTGTGAATGACTGCAAGAGCCCTGCAACCATGGATTGTAGAATTAAAAATCAACTCCAGGGAGTAGATGAATTTGCAAATACACAATCTTGGAACCAGGAGAATCATTTGCATTGTGATGTTTGCCAATCACAAACATAAAAGCAGACCAGGAGGCTGGAGGAGATGTGGGGAGGGACTTCATCAGAAGGGATGAGGTCTGAGCAGAGTTTGGCGGGAGGTGAAAGGGAAGGCATGCAAATCCTTGGCTCATAGAGTGTATGCAGGTCCAAGATCTGGGAGCCGAAAGACCAGAGACTGGACCAGGTGAGTGAGCGGAAAGAGTAACAGTATGCACAGAGGAAGAGGCAAAGGGGAAATCAGTGCCTGAGGAACTCAGAAAATGTCTCAAAGATGAGAGGACATTGAACTGTGCTGTTGTTGTACTAGGTATTGAATCTAGGACCTCATGCATACTAGGCAAGCACTCTACCATGGAGCTACAACCCCGGCCCTTTTTACTTATTTTTGAAAAAGTCTTGCTGAGTTGCTGAGGCTGCCTTCAAACTTAAGATCCTCCTGCCTCAGCCTCCCGAGTCACTGGGATTACAGGCATGTGTCACTGTATCTGCTTGCTGATCACTTCTTGAACAGTGGGTTGTGGACATTCTTCAAGTCACCATAGTTGTTGAAGGAACAGGCATGGAAGAACATTCTAGATGGGACTGCCACATTGGCAAAGGCATGTTCCTTGAAAAACTTAAGGTTTAGAGAAAATTGGAAATAATTTGATATTTGAGTACAAAATTCATGTGGAAGAGAGAAAGAAGGAAAATAAAAACAAAAGAATGCCATGAAAGAGACTGCTAGGTAGACTGACCTCAGAGGGCCAGGGGCATTTTATGCTGCAGATGGGTATGAGGATGTACTGTGAGAGCTTCACCAGCATTTGAGTTTTCCAGTAACAGCCTGGGGGAAGGATTGGAAATGGGGATGTACCCAGGGAGGGCAGCTACCAAGAAGTGGATCAGCCATCTGTTGGTGGAACAGTTAGGGTTGTTTCCAGTACAGGGATTCCAAACTGGAACTTCAGTGGGACTCTTAGGTCCCTGAGACCATTCTCATACGGAAGCATCCTTGAGCCACCTCCCCCCCTTCCTCCCTCCCTCCCTCCCTCCCTCCCTTCCTTCACCAGGGCAGCCACAGTTTTCCCTTCATTTCCAGGATTTCTCTAGGATAGAGGGAACCTCTTGTGAATTCTTTGGTTTCTTGTGAGGTGATCCCTGAAGAGGCCTCTTCTGAGGACTGTCCTATGCATCTACTCCTAATTTTTCTTCATGTTTTTATTAGTTCAACCCATTCCTGAATAAATACACCATAATAGGTACTGACTCGTTATTAATTACAGGGTAAGCATTTCCTCCAGGTTTGTTACTGGGAATAAAAGTCCTGAGAAATTTGTTGAGACTTACTTTTTATCTACATGGATTGTATATATCCACATCATGTAATAAATGGCTCCCCAAAGTGTTTTCTGAAATGTGTGTGTTGAATGCACTACTGGAAGCCTATGAGAGAGACTCCCTTTCCCCAAAACATCAGGGTGGAAATATCTTTAGAAATTAAATACTTCTAATCAGCTAATTTAGGGATTTGGCTTTTAAACTATGCCAGTCATCTGATCTGGTCTGAGGGAGACAGTGATGTCTGTCAGAAGTAGTGCTTGCTATGTAATATGCTAATCTGGGCTAAGTCTTGATTCTCTGAGCACATTTTATCTTGTGTGCTATATAAAAACCATGCCAGAAGTACACACAGGAGAGGAAAAGATGTGGTGGGGGCCAGAGCTTCTCTGGCTCTAGGTTGCCAGTGTTCTGGAATGTTTTCCTCCCTTTCCCTAGATAGTCCTAAAGGTTGCTTCTTCTCTTTTTTATGGTGTTCATTCTGTCCCTCCCTCTCTTCCTCCCTCCTCCCATCCCCCCTCCTTTCCTGCCCCCTCTTCCCTGCTCCCTTTTTTTCTGGTACTGGGGATGGAGCCTGGGGCCTCACTCAAGTTAGGGAAGTGCTGTACCGCTGAGCTGCACCCCAGGTTTCAGTTTGCATGTCTCCTCCTTGGAGGTCTGTCTTAATCCCCTCTGTAAAACTGACTACCACTTGGTTTCCAGTTTATTACACACTTTGATTTTCATCAAACACCACTAGCAGTCAGTGAAGTATTATTTATGCTTTAATTTGTATTCTCATCTCCCTGTTAGGATGTAAACTAGTTATGTCAGTTTTAGGTTGCCATTGCATCCACAGGACTTGTGAGACTGCCAAATACACAAAGCATAAACCACTGAATGGGGACGACTTCCACAGGCAGAAGAGGGTCCATGGTTTGGAAATGATAGGTGGGGAAGACTGATCTGGCATTCCGTAAAACTTCTGCCTTTGACTTCCGGCTTTGGTCTGGAATCTCTCTCCTCTATTCTGAGATAGATTCAAAGAGCCGGGGCCCTGAGAGTTCTGCCCTAGTTCACTTTCCTGGAGTATGGACTGGCCTCTGACTTCCCACCTTGCACAGTTGTTCTAGCCATCCAATCAGGAGGACAAGAAAAGTCATTCATTTTCATAAGGACTGATAAATGAAACCACATTGAGGGAAGTAGCAAAGACATCGTGTTCTGAAAAAGTGTGGATGGAACAGACCTGTGACTCTCCAGTGCCTGAGTTAGGGGAGCAGCTTCTATTGGGAGAAGGGAAGAGAACACTTCAAATTGCTTTTGGCTGAGGATGTTTCAAGCTTAGTGATTTGGGGTAATAAACTGGGGACATCCATGGCTTGCGCTTGCCTAGCTGAAATGTATCTTTAAGATAAAGCTAATATGGCAAAATGTTAAGAACTGTTGAATCCTGGTGATAGATTGCACTACTGTTGCTCTTTCTACTTTTGAGTAGTTACAAGATAGAAAATTTGAGAATCCCCATCTTCCAAGTAAAATTTATGCTTTGCAGCTTTTGAAGGGAATGTCCCCCACCTTTGTCTTACAGTATCCACCACTAAGAAGTTACAGTGTCAACCCATTCTTTTCTGTTTCAAGTAAGAGATGGAAATGGGATAGTTTTAGTGGGTTGATAAACCTGAGGCTCCTAATTTGACAGCATCAAAATAGCCACTAGATTCAAAGGCAGAGCAGCAGGAAAAGATGGATGATGGAAACCCAAGCAGAGATGCCATTCAGCTGTGCAGTGCTAGGCAAATTACCATCTCTGCATGCCATGGTTTCCTCATCTGGACAATGAACACAATTAGAGTACCAACCTCTAGGGGCGTTAGGAGGATTAAAGGAGTTTGTGGGTAGAGCACTTAGAATGTGGTTTGATAACAATTTATACTCAATTTATTTTAGCTATGATTATTAGCTTCTCTCTGGATGCATTTGGAGACTCACTCTCTCTCTCTCTCTCACACACACACTACTGACATATTGTGTTAGCATAAACTTTTCCCTTGACAAAAAGAGGTCCTTCCAAAGCTCGTCAGCCTGTCTGTAAACAAAACTAAATTTGCTGTTTGAATTTGGACTATTAAGTTTCCAGAAACTGTCTTAAAGGAAGTTTAATGAGATAACAGAATAACTAGTACCTTCTATCCATTCACTGAACAAAGGAGTTTGTTAAATCACTGTCAGCATCATCCCCTGCTGTCCCCTCACACAGCCACCATTGGCCACTGTGCTGTCTGTGCAGATGAAGTACTGAAACCTTGCACTTGAGAGGTTGTACTGGTCAGCCGGTTCCAAAGGGGGAAGCAGGGATTTGACAGCTTCTGTTATGGCAAAACAACACTCCATTCCTGTGTAGAAGGTGCAGGAGAAAGCTGCAGACATCGCCAGTGGTCACTGCCACACTTGCTCATGCTCCTTGTGACCTTTGCAGTGTTGGAGCTGTTAACTGTGGCTTCTTAGAAACCTCATTGTAACATTGTTATGTTATTTCCAAAGTCAGTTGCTGGAGATTATAAATGTGAATTTGTTCGTATATTGCGTTTATCCATTTTTGATTTCATAAATGAGATACCTAGTGATCAGTGCCCGAAGAATGTCATTTAGAGAAGCTGGAGTGAGTGCTCCCCTACTTACTGGCTCCTGAATTTTACAGTTAAGAATTGACCCGTCTGCATTTATAAAGCAAAGTGAAGACAGTGACAGCTGCCAAAATGACTCCATTAAAAAATGTTACCACTGAAGTTACCTGCGCGTGACCATGGCACATGCATATATACACATAGGGACACACACACACGCAAACACACGGGTACCTCTTACCCAGGTTGGTTATCACACAGACATAACGACGATCACTGAGAAGTCCCTATTTCTAAGGAAGCTTTTGAACCTGATACCCCAAACCGTGTGCTGCATCCCAAAGGGGAGTCCAGGTTATTCAGTTTGACCAAAAGTGACGAGTGGTGCATGTCACTGGAAGCAACCACCATTGTGGCACAAAAGAATGCTCTCTAGGTAGTTGTTGTTTCCTAGAAGTCGAGCAGTTTAAGTACTGGTTCTGTCACACGGCTCAGCGTGGGCCCCAGATGAGGCTCCTGGCACTGCACACACTCACGCTCTGAGCACAGCATCCGCTCAGCATTTAGAGTGTGCTAGGAGCTGTACAAAGCCCTCAATATTCACCAGCCCTTTTAATCTTCCCAGCAAGCTGTGTGCGTCAGGCATAATGTTACCATATCTTTTATAAAAGGAGAACTGAGGTTTAGCGAGGTTAAGGAGCATATCCAAGATGAGCATATTCAGATATGCTCGCCTTTTCCAAAACTTATGTTTTTGATGAAGCAAGAGAAGGCTACGGGAGGGGAACTGGATGGCAGGGGCCAGAGAGAATCCTCATCCTACTAATGATTTGAACTCATGTGCCACAGAGCTGGGTAGGAAGTTCCAAGGGGCCACTAACATCTGTGGTTCATTTATTTGTATCTTTGTATCAGCTTTTGCCCTTTGATTTCCTCTCTGAAACCCATCTCCCCAACTTCCATGAGCTAACTGCTAGAAGCAGTGAACCTGAGACATGCTCAGGCAGTGCAGATTCCAGGAGATGGAGAGGCACCGGTACCCAGAGCCGTCCCTGGCAGCTCCATTTCCACTGTTGAGCATCACCCCTTTTCTCCCCAGGGGAACTGAGACAGGCAAGGCCCTTTGAGAAGGAAATGCAGTGTTGGGGCTTGGAGGAGAGGTTTGAAATAATGTCATCACAGGCCACTGTTCAAATGCAGAGAATGGTAGTAACCCCAAACAGTCAAACTAAAAATGATCTAATCTTTACCCTTTATTGTCCCCAAAAGAAGTCATGGGCATTGCCGTGGACACTGCCCTGAGAGGGAGCATGTAGTTATCAAGGCTAATGTGACGTGACTCTTGTCAGGATGCCTGCGTCAACATTAATTTTTTTGAGAGATATCTTAAGCTTCTGTTTCCATGCATTTTATTTGTCTACAAATAGTACAATAATACTAGTGATGCTTAGAATAATTGATAGGGAATGAATGTAAAGGCTTTAGCACGGTGATAGCCAGTTAATAAGATGCACTTATTGCTAGTCTTAGTGGTGCACACCTATAGTCTCAGCTGCTTGGGAGACTGAGGCAGGGGGATTGCAAGTTAGAGGCCAGCCTGGAGTACTTAGCAAGACCTGTGTCTCAGAATAAAACACAAAGGACTGGGAGCATATCTCAGTGGTAGAGTACTTGCCTAGCACGCAGCAGCCCTGGGTTCTGTCCCTACTTCCATAAAACAAAAGCAAAACTGTTATTACCTCTGTCTTTATCATGGCTCTATCATTACAATTATCATTAAAAACAAGTCATCTATATAAGTCAGTGAAATTCAGAATTTCCAACCATGTCAACACTCAGCCAGCGGACCCCGTTTCATAGGATGAAGTGCCTTCTTTGGATGTCATTTCTACATGAAATTGCTGTGGGACTTGAAATTGCCAGCTTTGCTCTTGTGCAGTAAAGCAGTCTGAACTCTAAACTTGATCTTCAAATGAAATCCTTTTGGCCTTTGGGGAAGAGCTGTCTGAGACTGTGTTGTGATGTGCAAGGAGTCTATGTTCTTGCCAAGGAAACTCAGAATTACAGTAAGATTTCCCAATCACTGCAGAGTAAGAGGGCCCATCTATCTCAACCCCATAGCCTTTGTGTAAACAGATACTTTACTTGGGAGGGGACTTTCTATTTTTAATGATGGCAAAATAGAAAATTCTTTATTTTATTTATTTATTTTTATGTGGTGCCTCATGCATGCGAGGCAAGTGCTCCACCCCTGAGCCACAACCCCAGCCCACAACATAGAAAATTCTTCACAGCAACATAGAACGTTGTTGCTATCAAGGCTGTCCTAGAACATCTGGGTGGTTGTGTAGCTTAAGAGAACAGTGCTCTTCTGCCATGTACTTCCAGGTAGTTGCTGTCCCCTGAAATACCATAGTTTACTATAGTTTAAACTGTCAAAGTCCTGCCATTCCCATCACTACTATTCATTGAGAGAACCAGAACATTAAATGAATCAAATATTCCCCAAACCCTTAACATGCACCACATTCGAGGTCAGTCCTAGGGCTGATGGTGCATGTAAGGTATACCACAGACCCTGGTGAGGGAGCTGACCAGTTACGCCCAGGCCAAGAGGGCCAACTTTACCAAGATCGTCCCTGAGGACCTGCCCTTGTTTTCTACTATTCTGCCTATACTGAGCATTCTGGGTAGAATTTTCTGTCTTCAGTACCCTGTGACCTGTGGTCAGTCTTTCCTACTGGACCTGTCCACAGAGCTGTTACCAGAAACAGATATAGACTCCCACCTGTCAATCACCTCCCAACTAGGAAGCCGTGTGCCCAAGTCCTCAGATAAGCCTTCCCCTTGGCAGGCCTTGGCTCCTGCCAAGGAGCGTAACTGGGTCAGCTCTTAGCAGGGTCTGTGGTATTGCCTTACGTGCACCCATCAGCCCTAGGCCTGACCTGGAATATGTGCCTCCTGGCTTTTATCGTTTGCATTTGCATTTCTTCCCCTTGGGTTATGCTATTGGTGAGTCTCTTAGTTTCCAACCCCCTCATCTCTGTTGACACTTTTCTTTCTTGGTTGGCTCTGTTTCCTTCCTGCAGTATTTTCAGGGCTGGCCTTTCCTGCAGACTTGGGGAAGTCATTCTCTGTTCTTTTTCATGTTGCCCTGGTCCAGGGCTCCCGTTTTTTTTACTGCCCACACCCTGCCCCCGCCATATCTTAGGATCCATCAGTTAGTTATGAGGTTCTTTTGTCTATTGAGAGAAAAATGAACGGAGGAGTAAAGGACAGGATGAAATTGGGCACACCTTGGGGGCTGTTAGAAATGAACAGGGAGAGGATTAATTAAAAGCCAATTAAAAAGAGTTTGCTTAATATTAGTAATGGTTCATATTTCTAGAGTGCTTCTTCTGCCCAGCCATGGTACTGAGCATCATAGGCAGATCAGCTCATCAGCCTTCTGGGAAGACATTTTCATTTGCAGATGGGAAAGAGCAAGCACAGAGAGGTTAATTATAACTCCCACAATAACACAGCTCTGAGAGCCAAGCCATCAGTCTCCAATACCCATGTCTAAACCACTATGCATCTCTTTTAACAGAAGATGTTGCTCATGCCCATTGGCTTCATCTTAGCAAACAGAAATATTATAAAGCGGGAGAGGGGAGAAAATGAGTAAGGACTGATGCCACATGAGGTCTTTCATGCTGGCATACTCCTGTGTACTTCTCATGTCAAAGTGAAGGAGACTGGATACAACATCAGAATTGTTCTGAAAAGCAAAGAACAAAATTCAACCCATAGTAAACATCTTGCACAAAATTTTCTATCTCAAATCCCTGTCTCCTTCCTCCCTTCCTCTGACATTGCTCGCACTGGGACGGTGCTGACCAGTGCCAGAGGCCCCCTGCCCCCTGCCCCTGGATGGCTGCAGGACGACAACGTACGCTCAGAAGTAAGGACGTATTAACTGTTGATGGCACAGACATTTCATCCACCTTTACCTGCCTTGAATTTGAATCCAGGATTCCATTGAGCTTGTTTTAATTTCTGCACATGAATAATACGCCCATTGCTTCTCTAAAGACCTATTCAGAGAGATGATGAATTGAGGCACCCATTATTTGAAAATCTGTAGTTATGGCCGATTCTTTTCAGTTTCTAATGGAGAAAGAAATGTATGAGCAATTCCCAGAACTTCTGTAGATGTTTCCAGTCACCTTATTTTACTTTTCCAAAATTGCCATCAGCAAGAGGATTGTACTGTGGCTCTACCTACCAGCAAAGGAATTTGTCTCTTTCAGTTTTTTTAAGATGAAAATTTAAGAAGTATTTTCCATCCATTTTTGGGTGATTTTGAAATGAAAACTTGATACTGGTCCATCTGTAATTCATTGGTTTTAGATGAGAAGAACATGGGTCGGACTCATCCATTTTGAAAAGGGCAAAGGGAAAGAGAAATCCAGTTTCAGAACGTTCAGAAAACCCCAGGAAGATGCCCCGCTTCGTACATGCAGCACCCGGGATGAGAAGGGACCCTAGCCCCTTTCAGAATTCCCACCTGAGCAAAACCAGAGTAAATGATGCTCAGCATTTTCCCCAGGTACACAGACCGGAAGGATCCATTTTTGAATACAGGGGTTCGAACGTGAGGAATGGAACAAAGAGAGGTTATCAGGTGACCCCCAGCTAACTGGAAAATCCTGTAGCCTCCAGCTCCCCGTTTTCCTCCCTCACTACTTAATCAGTTTTCCTGGAATCTGTTCCGGTGAATCCACTTAGGTTTCAATGGGCAGTTTTGATGTTCTGCAAATACAGCCCAGGCGTCCATTTCCGTAACAGAGGCAACCACAGCAACGGGATGGTGCGCAGCATCTCCTGACCATGGGCTTCGGACATGCAGGTGAACTGTGCTGTGCCTCACACTGAGCTGGCACTGTGTGCACCTCGGCACACCCAGGCGATCGCTGCTCTGTCCACGCCACCTTTGCTGCGTGGTGAAGGTCTGCAGAGGCTCTCCAGCTTCTCAGCATGTGCCCAGGGCTTTGAGACGTTGGCCTGTGGAATAGTCCCCACTCGCATCGCTTTTGCTGGGAATGGCATTGGAGAATGTCCAGCTTACGGACTCTCAGGATCTGAAAAGTACTGTTTTTTCTTTAGGCAGAAAGACATGGAAAAAGGGGCGATGGATGTATTCCAGCCCGTGGGTAGTTATGGAGCGAGTGGGGAGCTGCCAGCTGAGGGATCAGGCATTTTACCCTGGGTGAACAGCACAGCATGGGTGCTACTAGGAGGGTGGAAATACCCACTGCATGCCTGTGAGCCTGCACACAACCCTACCACGTGGTCAGTGCTTCAGACCCTTGAGTGAGTTAGACGTTGGGTTTTTTGGGATAACCCTGCATCTATGACAAGTGAGGCTTCCTTGGACAGGGAGGAGGTTAATTGGGACTTGTTGGGGCAAGGATGCCACCAGGGAAAAGAGCCTGGCTTGAGGGAGGACTACCTAATTCCTGCAGATACCTTGGAGGAGGAGGTGTAAATGTACAAAGTAGGATAGGGGACTTCACTGGGAAGTGGAGGAGGAATAGGAAAAAAAAAAAAATGATTTAAAAAGAGAAGGAAGCTGAAATTGCAGCCCGTGAGTTACAGTTTTTGTCTGTATTTGCAGAGTATGTATGAATGGAATTGTTGGTAAGTGAGACTTGGAGGGCATTGGAAACTCTGCTGCTTACTGTGTGACATTGGTCAGATGAGTTGGCCTCTCTGTTCTTTGGGTAGAAAAATGAACAATAGAACTTCCTCACTGAGTGGTTCTGAGGTGTGTATAACTAAAGTAGTAAAAACTAGCATTTACCAAACATTTTAATAAGCTTTTGCTATTATTATGTCAGTCCTAGATAAGTTTTCACGTGTCGTCTTCTCTCTGTTGCTGTGTTTTGTCAGAGACACTGTAAGAGGTACGACACAGAAATAAACTACACGTAGTCACGACAGAGGTGCTGACCAGGTGCAACAGGAATTGTGTCATGAAATCCTCGTAAAGCCTCTGTTTGGAACCCTAGGGGATTGCAGAGTTGAGGTGGGCTTACTAAGGGGTAGGGTTTTACTTCCAGGCTGTTCTTCACCCGACTCCAGTCTTTGGCAAAGCCATGTTTCACTGTGGAAGGTCACGGCCTGCTGTTAGCTCTGTGGTCCTGAGGGTCCACAGCGTCCTCCCCTTGGACACTGGTGCCCTGAGGGTGGATACTGTGAGCTCCTTGGTTGCTTATTCAGACTCAATAGGAAACAATTACTGAGACCTAGCTGTAGGGTGTGACCTCCCTGAGGATCCCCAGGCTCTTCTCCAGCTCCAAAGACGGATTCATTCCTGGGGCATGCATGGTGCCATAGGCCCGAGGGCTGGAGCCTCCAGAAGCTTTCAGCGAGATCAGGTGCCCTGGAAGTGTGGCAGTTGGGATTTTTCTCCTGCCTAAGTGCACAGGCGTCTTCCTCTCCCTGGCTTCTCTTCACAGCTTCTTGCTCTTCCACCATGTATTTCATTGGGGCAGAGGCCGCTTCCCAGGGCAGAAAACCCTCAAGGTCGGGCAGAGCCCACACGCCCACAGGTCCTGGAGCAGGTGCCTCGCTACCAGGAGCTTAGGCGGAAGGAACCTTGCCCGAGGTTTACCCTCAGCGTACAGGTCTGTGGCAAAGACCTGGTGTTCCTCCACTGTTTGGAGGAACATTAAACATAATTAATGAAATACATTCCCTCGGGACCTTGGTGGGGGTGGCCCAGATGACAGTCGTGTCTCATTCCTCTTTCTCCCTAGTCCTCACTTCATTTTAATTTAGAGACAAATCGTTCTCTTGACTCAGATTTGATAGTATGCAGCAGTCTTGAGTCATTCTCACACAATCATGGTCAACTAAGTTGTCATCCCCACAGAAGAAGCGTCCTTAAGGTGGATGGCACCCTCTACCATCTTTAAGTGCAAGTAATAGGAACATCGAACGTGTGGCTGGCCAGGCCCTGAGATGCACCTTTGGCAATGGAAATTGACCACACTTAATGTTCCGTGATCTCTCAGCAGACACACGCTTGGCTACTCCAGTTAATTATATAATGGCTGTTGACGAGGCCATTGTACCTAAGCAGTATTTATTACAGTTGGGTTATAAGACACACAGCTGAAGCTGCTCATTTATATTCAGAATGGCTTAGATACTCCCTGAAGGATTTTGAAGAAAAGATCTGCCAATGTTTTGCTATTTCCCTTACTCAGAAATCCCTCTTTTCCCCCAAATGAACTGTTCCTTTTAGCTTTAAAGAAATGGTTTAAAGAAATAATCTTATAAACATGTCTTAAAAGTTTCCTTGGTCTTTTTTATCCTCAAAATTTTTATATAAATCAGGATGAAAAATGCAGAATAGAAACTACTAACAGACAAATAAAAAGCAGATTCATTGTTTAGAGGGGCACTAATCTATGGGGAGGAGGGAGAAAGGGATGCTTCTGCTAGTCAACTGTAAGAACTTAAATACTTATATGGCCTACTATAACATTCTTAAAGAGTAATATTTGTTGGGAGGAAAATATCTGACATCTATTCACTCAACCTTAAACAGGTTTGGATGAACGTATTTTCCCCATGAAGAGGTCAGTCACGCTGGAGATGAGATGACCCTTAGTTTCCAGGTGATCTCGTTTGTGGGAGTGTTTGTTCAAAGTTCTGTGACAGAAAGTAAGGGCAGCAGCTTTATCAATGGAAAACAATCAATTGTATAAGAGGACCTTTGACCCTTGAATGATAGGAAAAGGAATTATTAGCTCAAACTTGGCTCAGATACTGGTAGCTAAGATGGCAAACCTCCCTGTCAAACCATTTAGATGCAAATCCCTTTACATTCCATGGAAGACGAATGTGAGAGACATGGGCCATTGCTGTCCCAAATTGAAAGGTGTATCTGTGGCCGGGGAGAGTCCTGGCTGCAATGTCTTTAGCAAGGAGTAGCCCAGGTTCGGCCTTGCTCTGGCGGGGAAGAGAAGCCAGCAGCTGCGTGACTGCTCATCGCCACTGGCCTTGGCACAAGACTGAACATTTTCCACCTGCCAACCTTCACAGGTGGGAACAAACTTGGTTGCAGTTTGGAAGCTCCTGAACATTGTCACCGCCAATGAACTATTGTCTGTGCTCTTTGGACTTAGAAGTAAATGGATTTAGTTATAATCTGAGAGGGCCCAACCTGTTCTGAGATACAGGAGCTTCCTCACAGAGGGATGAGGAAAGAGGTGGTGTTGGAGGTCCTTTTTTTTTTTTTTTTTTTTGTACCAGGGATTAGACCCTATGGTGCTTAATCACTGAGTCACAACCCTCGTACTTTTTATTTTTTATTTTGAGACAGAGTTTTATTTTTTATTTTGAGACAGAGTCTCAAATGCTAAGGCTGGCTTCGAACTTGAAATCATTCTCCCTTAGCCTCTTGAGTCGCTGGGGTTACAGGCACGCACCACACCGGGTGTTGGAGGCTCTTGTCTGCTGCAGCGGGGCAGCTGAGTATATTTGTGCACACAAGAGTCGGCACGAGGTAGAGTGGGCCAACACACCACTGCTGAAGAACACGTTTCCTATAACATGCGTATGAATCATCAGGGATCTTGTTGGCTGTGGATACTGACTCAGTTAATCTGGGATGGAGCCGAAGCTTGCACGTTTTCACCCAGCCCCCAGTGCTGCTGCTGCCCACAGACCCAACATCGAATGAAGCAATGCATTCGGGACGTTTCTACAAATTTATACTGCCATCAAGTTCTCTTCATCACTCTTGGAGTTATTGACTCAGTTCAGAGGAGAACCAGATTTTCACCACACTGAGTCGGAAAAGTAGAGATAAGTGAAATACACCCAGGTTGGGTTTTAGTCTTTAGTTTAAGACACCAAAATGGTTCCTTTGCTTTTTCTATTTTTTTTTTTTTTTTTACTACATATGCATAGTGAGAGTCTGTGCGAATATCTTCTCCCTGAGTGCAGTCCAATTTGTTTAATAAAGCATTAAGGAAAATTCCAAGCTGTCTGAATAGTCCAGCTCTGTAAAGTGTTTTGATTTTCATCCCAGATTTACCCACTAGATAATGTTGGCAATACATGCTTATCAAAATGGGATTCAAACAAATGGAAATGAATGATTAGCTGAGATTGGTTTTGCTTTTTGCATCAAAATGACTGACAGGAAAGAGGACATTCTAAGGATGGTTTCCAGAAATGCCCTTTTTGGTCAGACGAGCTTTTTTGCAGAATGTGTGCTGCTTCCTCCCAGAGGCCAGGCCGTGGGTGGGCCCATGGCTCATGGGCAGCGCAAACCATTGCTGAGGAAACACACCCATAGCCCTTCCTGTGAGGGCAGCTGAGGAAGCTGCTCCATTTTGGCAACTTTATTTTACAGTTTTAATAATTGCTATGCTCTGAATGCACATTCCTCTATGAAATTCACTTGGCATTAATCTCTAAACTATTCCATGAGCTAGATATTTTTTCCTTGCTTTATAGATGGGCAGATTCCAGTTAAAATCAGGGAATTCATTAGAACTCACGCTGCATCTGTAGAAATCACACTGTATCTGCTGCTGAAGTCTGAGTTCTTAATAGTGCTTTAGGTTCTATGCGACGCAGGTTATGGGTTGAGTTGCATTTCCCCAAGAGATATGTTGTAGTCCTGTCCCTCAGTATTTGAAAATATGACCTCACTTAGAAATAGGATATCTGCAAACATAACCAAGTTGAGACAAGGTTATACCAGGTTAGAATGGGCCCTAATCTAGTGATTGTTATGCTTGTAAGCGGAGGAAAATTTGGACATGGGTAAACACAGGAGAGGGCCAGGAGAAGACGGCAGCCATTGGAATGATGGACCGAGCATCACCCGGGGCTAGCAGGATCTGGAAGAAGCAGGGAAGTGTCCTTCCCAGAGGCTTCAGATGAACTAGGCCCTGCTGACACCTGGATAACAGACTGGTAGCCTGTGGAGCTGGACCCAATTAGTGGCACTTTTGTGAGCTGTTCCTAAGAAACTCCTGTAGTTCAGGATTGAGCAGGTGACACTTCAGAAAGGCCAGCCTCTCTGCGTCCCTTCCCTCGCTACTCTCTCTGGCCTCTGCAACCACCATTCTCTCAACTTGCATGAGCTCAGCTTGTCCAGATTGTGCATAGAAGTGAGATCATGCAGTGCTTTTGTCTCTCCGTGGTGGTTTATTTCACTTAACATCACGATTTCCAATGCTGTCCACATTGTCACAAATGGCAGGTCCTTGGTTACAGTTAGACAGGAGCGTGGAGCTCCAGTGTGCTGCTGCACAGGATGAGGACGACAGAGAACAGGCACTCTACATCTCAGAAAGTTACTGAAAGGATTTTGAAAGTTTTCTCCATAAAGAGATGAAAATGTTTAAAGAAATAAAATAAATATATTCAGTCTTAAACTTTACGTAATATATACCTATGTCAAAACATTACAGGGTAGCCCAGTTTGTATGTATAATTCTTACGTGTTTGTTTTTGTGGTGGTACTAGGTAGGGCCCCAGAGCATGATGGGCAAGTGCTGTGCCACTGAGCTGCCTCCTCAGTGCAGTGCTTGTGTCTGTATGTGTCAGTTAGAGTGGGAAACCTCCGAGGATAGATCTCGTCCTCAATGACCTAACCATAAAAACAACGTAAAACAAAAACACAAACTGGGATGAAGTTTAAGAAAATGACGGGATGTTGGGGCCTTTTATTAATTGAAAGGATACTCATTTCTACTGTCTTGCGGGAGGGAAGGGAGAGAGAAGAAGAAAGAAAAGTTGAGTGAGCGCAGGAGCCACAAAGAAAAGTGAAGGGGAGGAGCAAAGGAGGGAGGCTACGGCCCAGCACCTTGGCCTTTAAGCTCCTCGGGCTCCAGCTCAAGACCACACCACCCCCAGGTTAAGGCGTGTGCAGGAAATGGCGAGTGAAAACACTCCGTAACTATCATTTCATTTGATGCACACACTGCAAGAAAGGTGTGTTTTATTTTTATTCCTTTTCAAGAAAGGGGAGGCTTGGAGACACTGGCTTGCCCAAAGCTTCCCAGTTGGTGAAGGATAGAGCCAGGGTCATCCCTCCTGCCTGACCCTTGCCTCGCAGTCCTGGGCTCAGAAAGCTGGACTCGGGCCTCCTTGGGGAGACTGAGGTTCTCCTGGAGTGTCCACGAGGCGGAGGAGCTATGAGAAAGAGCAGCGTCCGCCGTGTCAGAGTGGAGTGCTCGCTGCGAGGCACTCGGTGGCCAAGTCCTAGTATTCTCCCGGGCTTGTGGTGTTCAGTCACGTGTCTCAAGTTGGTGCAGAAAGACTGGGAGATGAGCTGACTGGCTCTGTGCGTTCTGCTTTAGTAGCAGGCTGCTGCTCTCTGGATCTTTAAGTGGCTCACAAAGGCCACCGTGCTGAAGGCTTAGCCCAGCGTGGTGCTGCTGGAGGGTGGTGAGGCCAGGCAGAGGCGGGCCTGGGCAGGTCTTCAGGTCACTGGGGTGTGTTCTTGAGGGGAACTGTCCCTTCTCTGTTTCTTTAACCTCCTGGCCATGAGGCCATGTGCTCATGACCTGATGTGCTTCCTGGCAACAGACTCACAGTGGGGCCACTGGACCACGGGCTGCAGCCTTTAAAACTGTGAGCTTATTTCAGCTTTTCTCTTCTTTCACCTTATTTTTATTTTCAGCTTATTTCTTATTTCACCTTTTTCTTCCTAAGTTGACTATCTCAGGTGTTAGAATGACAGCTGCCTGGCACATGTATTAAAAATCCCAGATGGCGGTGGGAAGTACCTGTGAGAGCAGTGCACAGGTGACACACAGGTGAGGTGTCAGGAGAACTGATGTGGCCCAGAGAGGGAGCTGCTCAGCATAGGCGGTTGGTTCATTGATTTGACAGACTGCTTCCTGAGTGCCTCTGTGTTCCCAGAGCTGTGCCTTTCAGAAACCTTGTGAGGGACAGTCAGGGTGGCTCAGCTCACATCATGCTCTTCACTGTAAGGCTTCACTAGTGCCCTTTCATCTTTAGAGGAGAGACTGCCCTTTTCACCATGGACTTCCCCTGCCATGTGGGCTGGCTCCTACTCATGGGTCCAACCTCATCCCTTCTGCTCACTCTTTACACAGCCCTCTTGCCCTCCTGCAGCACATCAGACACACACATACCTCGGGGCCTTTGCACTTGCTGTGTGCATGCTGCACACTTGCTATACTGAATACCTTCCCAGACATCTTTGCGTTATTCATGTCTTCCTATCTCAAACATTATCTCCTCAGGAACATCTTAATGAAAACAGCAACCCCTAGCCACACTCTATCTGCATATACTGCCTTCATGTTTTTCTGCAAATGTGTTCTTTATTTACTGTTTTCCACTAACACAAAAGCTGCACATGGTAAGGAGTTTATTATGCATATCATTATCCCCAGTACTTAGGAAATAGTCACTAAAAAGGGTCAAGTGATTGAAATAGGAGAGTCTCACACATGCACACTCACACACAGAGATGAGAGAGGGAGAGCTGCGTTTTGGAAGTACTCAGAAAGGACGTTACCATTTTAAGCAGTTGAGAGAAGTGCCCTTAAAAGGTGACGCTAAGCAGAGTGTGGAGACAGAGGAGGGAGATGCTTGGAGGAGAGGGGCTGCGTTCGAGGATGCAGACACATTCACCATGCGTGACGCATAGATATCCCATTGGGAGTGGGGGAGCAGGGAGACCAGGGCACGATGTTCTCCAATTCCTTCCGTTTACCTGCAATGCCATGATTTTATTCGCTTGTATTGCTGAGTGATATCCCATTGTGTATATATACCACGGTTTCTTTATTCATTCATCTTGTTTTCTCTGATAAGCAGGCGGACGCTTATCCGTAATGGGGGGGGGGGCGCATGGGATGAGTGGAGGAGCTTTGTATTGGCCAAAGGGGAGGGACATGGGGACAGGAAAGGTGGTAGAATAATTACCCTAGGCACATGTATGATTGCATGGATGGTGTGACCCTACTTTGTGTACCAAGAAGTGAAAAATTGTGCTCCATTTGTGTACTGAATCAAAGAGCATTCTGCTGTCATGTGTACCTGACTAGAACAAATAAATAAAGAAAAAGAGGAGCAGGCTAAGATCTGCTCGGGGTTTTGGCCCTCATCTGAAGCGTGTGGGTAGATACACGGCACACAGGGAAGCGAGGAAAGGGCCTGGCTTCTTGGAGTCCTGAGCTCCCCTGGGCAGGACCCAGGTGCCATCTTGCTTGCACCTGGCCATTGCTCAGGGAGAAGCTTTCTGGCCTGCAGCCTCCCTTCATCCTCAGATGTGTCCTTTGCTCCGGGGGCTCTGGTTGCCTTCCTGATTTACTCCTTGTGGCACATCTGGCAAGGGCCCAGGAATGTGAGTGACAGAGCAGAACAAGGCACCCTCCAGGTGCCTGCAGTGAGAGTGACTGGGGCTCTCTAGCCACTACTGGGTCTGCAAGACAGGACAGGGTGCCACTCTGCACAGAATCTGGCTGCAGCAAAAATAGGTCCCATGGGCTTAGAGTTTTTCTGTTTATTTTTCTTTCTTTTTTTATTTTGTATAATGAAAATAGTCTTTATTTTGTATAATGAAATTATACAAAATTTCATAGTCTTTATTTTGTATAATGAAAATAGTCTAATGAAATTTATGTCTTAAATATCATTCATTCTTTGCCTTATTAATGAGGCCGATTATATTAAAAGTAGTTTTAGAGGAGATATGCTGAAATTCTTAAATGTAAGCCCAAGTTAGAATGAAAGCAAGGCTACAATTCTTAGACAATAAGAATAGTGTATTTTATACTCTAGAACTATATGTACTGTATAAAAATATATCTATATGCATGCAAATATGGATATATGCATGCATTATTCTAATAATTCCAATCAGAGTATGAGTGCTTAGTTTTCAGAGGTCCCATCCCATGGCCTGTCTAAACCCTGAGAGCATCCACAGGTCATGGGGATTAGGGATCTTGGGCCAGGCAGTGCATTTCATACCAGTGCTGGAGTACAGGAATTTGAGGGAAGAACCCTGATTGCCTGATGATCCATCTCCATGGACACACGCTGTCTTCTGTGGATGTCACCTCTCTTTTCTGAGGAAAAGGGTCCAGAGATCATGGGGGGTGGGACTCTGCCCCCTCCCCTGCAACCCGAGTTCTTTCAAACCAGTGCAGGGAGTGGAAGCGTTGGTTGTTTTTCCTTGAGTACCAGCTACTTGTTGAAAGCAGACATTTTCCAACTTGTTGGGAAGCCTGACTCAGATGACTCCTGCTTTGAATCCAAAAGACAGAATGGATGACGGGGAAGTTGCCGCTCGGTGGAGAGGCAAGGACCAAGGACCGGCACTCCTTCCCTGCTCTTCTACTTCCTGAGGAGTCTGCCGTTCAGACCACCACTAGTAAACTACGTGCACGTGCGCACACTCGATTTTGAAATTATAACTTATACATTTTTATATCTAGAGCTCATATAAATCTCATATAATCTGCCTTGTTCTGAGGTAGGGATCCCAGCTGAACCCCAGGCTCTCCTGCTCTTCTCCTAGGTCCTTTGAGTCTGCAGCTGGCTTCTGAGTGAGCCGGGGAGGCCCTGCACTCTTGGGTCGCTGGGGTGCTGTGCTCTTGCGGTGGCTGGTTTCTGCCTTCACTGTTGTCCTCCAGCTCTTGGCGCTAACCGTATCCATCTGTTTTCCAGGCTGGTTCCCTTGCCATTGTGAATGGCAGTGCTGGCTAGCTCTCCAAACTCCCTTCCCCTCTGGCTCTTGGACCTACGGCGTGACACGCACCTTTCCCAGCTTCTTTCCGCCTGGCTTACCTAATAGACCATCTCTCTTAAGTCCTAGTTACCCCTTGAGAATCTGCTGGGATGTCACTTCTCCCAGGAGGAGTGTCACGTCTCCCAGACTTCCCCAGGCAGGTTTTGGTCCCTTTTCTTCTCTGGCCCTGTAGTGCCATGTCATCTCCACACAACCAGGCCTTCGCCCACCTTTGCAAATTTTTTCTTCATATCATCATTTAAGCAACTCACTTTTTCATATACACGAAAGCATATATTTAAAAACAGATTTTAAAGCCAGGCATGGTGGTGCACATTGCAAGTCCAGTGATGTGGAAAGCTGAGGCAAGAGGATTGCAAGTCTCAAAATAAAAAAGGCTGGGTATGAGCCGGGCACGGTGGCTCAAGCCTGTAATCCCAGCAGTTAGGGAGGCTGAGACAGGAGAATCGCAAGTTCAAAGCCAGCCTCATCAACGGCGAGGCGCTAAGCAACTCAGTGAGACCCTGTCTCTACATGAAACACAAAATAGGGCTGGGGATGTGGCTCAGTGGTCGAGTGCCCCTGAGTTCAATCCCCAGTACCAAAAAAAAAAAAAAAAAAATGCTGGGTATGTAGCTCGGTAGTAAAGCAAGTGTGGGTTCAAGCCCTGACATAATGCTTTACCGTCTATATATTTTATACTCTAGAACTAGAATAGTGTATTTTATACTCTAGAACTATATTCTTATCGTCTAAGAATTGTAGCCTTGCTTTCATTCTAACTTGGGCATACATTTAAGAATTTCAGCATATCTCCTCTAAAACTACTTTTAATATAATCGGCCTCATTAATAGGGCAAAGAATGAATGATATTTGGAGTCCCTGTCTCAAAATAAAAAAGGCTGGGTATGTAGCTCGGTAGTAAAGCGAGCGTGGGTTCAAGCCCTGGAAAACATAAGTACTTAAGTAAATAAATAAATACATAAATAAATACTAAAAAGGAAAACTAAACAAAGCCCCACAAAACCAACACTTAGATATATATCATCAGGATTGAAAATGGAAGGATTAAACAGCAGATTTGGTAAGGCAAATAAAATGACGGCAAATGCACTTGTTCCATTCTGTAAAATCCTGTGATTATGTGAAATTAACCGGGACGAGTGTTTCATCAGAATCCCCATTTTATCAGCTCCTCAAGACTTAATTTTCTGAATTTGAAGTCAGTAAAAAGCCTGCTTTACAGAGCGTGGGAAAACTGGAAAGTTGAAACCCTTTATAGTGATGTGTTTTGTTGGGACGCCAGCGGCTGGACGCTGCCAGGGATGAAGATAAATTGCAAATGGGGCAAACCCAGAGCAGAAACGCAGGCGTGTACCAGGCGTTTACGGCAAGTAGCCGCCAAGAGTCAATTGGTCAGGATAGAGAGCCCGCAGGAGTAGAGAAGGCACAGGGAATGTGGATTTCTGTGACAGAGACGGGGAGTTTTAAGTTCCTGGGAATGTTTTGGAAGCATCTGGCCCAAGGTGATTTTGGAAATTTCTGTTGACCTTAAAGTATCTGCCATCTGTTGGTGTTTTTTAAATAATATTTTCATTTGCCTCTAAAACGGATGGTTTGAATTACAAAAAATATATAGATGGTACAGCATTATGTCAAGTGTCGGTCTCCATGGAAACTGCTGTGTTTTATTGAATGGCGAAAGATATGCAGCAGTCACGCTAAGCAGACGGTCTTCTTGCCTCTGACTTCTCAGAAACAGGAGCAGACACTCCTTAGATGTGGCCTCTACCTGGCTCAGTGAGTGAGCAAGAAATGACTAACCCTACGTCTCGGAATCGGGACAGAGATGAGCGTGCTGTAGGTAGCCCAGCGTTCCTTGTTAGCCCTCCTCTCAAAAATTGCGTGTTTTCCTAAGTTGGCCACAGGAAGTAGTCTTCTTGATACCAACAAGGGAAAAGAGGTAGAGAAATTCTCAGAAGTTTCCTACCTAAGAGGCATAAAAACTAGGTTCAGGCAAGATGTTAATCTGAGAGAGTTATGAAGGTAGCATTCACATCTGCAGGCCTGCATTCCTAGTTCAGTGCAGTAGTGCTTTAACTCCATTTCTGTGGCTGCTCACATAAACTGTCAATTTTTGATGTTGTTGGCATATTACGTATAAAAAATTTAAGCTTGCTCCAAAGAGGCGTTATTCCTGGGTGAAAAATCTTTGTTTGCCTGAGGGCGTCCTGCAAGCCAAACAGTTAGCAGTGTGACTTAGGAGGGAGGTTGGTGACACAAAGAACGACCACAGGATGATTCCGTGGGGGTTTTAGCTCATGCGTTGTCAATGGAAGACAAAGTTCAGTCACCTAGGCCACCAGTCATAGACGCAGCGAAGCACCAGTTGATGCTTGGAACACTGAGGTTCAGTGAGCTTCCCCCGTGGGTATGACTCATGTGTTTGTCACATGTAAGATAGAGGCCTGTGCCCACCACTGCAGGCAGAAAGGACTCTGCATTTGTCCTTGTCCTAGACTCTGTTCTGTGCACTTCTTCTCTTGGCTGATTTTAATCTTCATCCTTTCCCTATAATGAGCCGTAGTATAATAGCTTTCGGTGCCTTTGGGGAGCACTCATAACTAAATTATAAAAAAAGATGGTGGTTTGGGGAACCCTCAGTTGGCATCAGAAATGGGAATGGCCTAGGGGGGATGTTCCTCCTCGACTCTGTGGTTAGCCTGAATTCTTCAAACACAGGACTTTCTGTGTAGGTAGGGCCATACATAGAATGCATAGAGACACTTCACAAAGATCTCAAAGTAATGGGCCTCGGTGCACTGGAGAAGTTACCCTCTACTGCATCTACGGATAAAGGATGTAGAAAAAGAAATCCAGCAGGAGCTGGGTCGCACAGGTCGGTAACGACATAAACAGCCTACGTAGTTGTTGCCTGCCTGGGGCCGAAGAAGTCAATCTGGGGATGTAGGTGAGCTCTGCAGTCCAGGTCCCTGGGTTTGCTCTGGCCAAAGAGGTGGACTGGAGTGCCAGTTCATCACTAGGTCTTCTTGGTTTTAACACATGGTCTGCTCTTTGCTTCTCTCCATCTCTGCTGCTTCCCACGTGGTTACAGTCAACGTTCTCGCCTCATTTCGCTGTTTCTCCAAGCAGCGTCCTCCACTTGTAGCTATTGCTTCATGTGCAGGTTAGAGTGATCTTTTTTTTTCTTCGGTAAGAAAATGTAAATCAGTCGTGGTGACCTTTATCTCTTTATCACCAGTACTCAGAGCACTTACATGGCTTCCCGATCCTCTTAGAATAAAGGCAAAACACAGTTGTAATTTGGCGTACAAATTAGATCACTTCCTGCTTATTTTGCAGACCTTTTCTCGACCTGTATCTCCTCTGATTCTGCCTTCTCTCCAGCCACAATGGCCACTCTTCAGCCTTTCCTGTTTGCTGTACTTCTGTAGCAGGGCCTTTGCACATACTGTAACATGGCTTTGCCTAAATGGCTTTCCCACCTATTTTGTGCCTACTGGTACCTTTAAGAAATCAGACCTTTCTTAAGAAAACTGCTCTTGATCTCTTCCACTAAGTTTCTCGATTCCTTGTATTTCTTCATTCACAGAGGTCTTGGGCAGGAGCAAGGGCACATTTGTTAGCATCTTTCAGTAATCTGTGTCACCAGCTAGAATGAGTTGTTTGGATTTGGGTGGATCTGTGGTCCTCTGTTATTCACAAGAGCTCTAATGCATTTTGATGAGGCGGGCTTCAAACTAGATTTCCTTTGGATAATGATTGTGGGGTGAGGTGCTGGCCACTATCGCTTTGGAATTGATCATCAGTTGGAATGGGTAATTAAAATAAACACAGCCACTCAGAATTGTCACTTTTATCAGGAGATGTTTTCAGGTGTTCTCCCCTGGTGAATCTGTCCTGAGTCACTCCTTGCAGGAAAGTCCAAAGGGTACAAGGATGAAATAAGCAGGACAGCTGGCCAATTTGTTGCCATCTTGGTCTCCAGTTACGCAGTGCTTTGAGATACTGATCCCTTAAGACTTTGGGTCAGTCAGTCAAGGCTTGAGGTAACCATGCTAGTAATGTCTGTTCACCAGGAGCTGTTGTCTGGGGGCCCTGGAGCTGCCCTGAAGTCTTCACGACCACAGAAGGAGCTGGTGACATATCTAGGGGTTCCTGTAGGTGAAGGGCACAGTGGATGAGATCCAGCTCTTGCTAGTCTGCCTGGAGCATCACCAAGGGGCTGCTCCACCCCTCTGGACATGGGAATCAGCGTGGTGTGTTCCACTGCCCATGGTCCATGGAGCTCCTATGGAAGGAATGTGCCCAGAGATCCAGGAGGCTGTGGATGGCAGGGAAGGATGGCTGGACGGCCTGGTGGCAGGTCTTGGCTTGCTTGTTGATCCCATCTATTGGTGTTCTCATACATGTTCAAAACTTCTTTCCATCTGTAACTGATGTACCCTTCTGGAGGCATCCTGGCTAGCTGCCTAATAATTGTTGTAATGGTCCTGTGTACTCGCCAAATTAAAACAGTATCATAGCCGGGCGCGGTGGCTCAAGCCTGTAATCCCGGCTCTTAGGGAGGCTGAGACAGGAGGATTGTGAGTTCAAAGCCAGCTTCAGCCATGGTGAGGTGCCAAGCAACTCAGTGAGACCCTGTCTCTACATAAAACACAAAATAGGGCTGGGGATGTGGCTCAGTGGTTGAGTACCCCTGAGTTCAATCCCCAGTACCAAAAAACAAAAAAACCCAAAAACCAAAACAAAAAAACAGTATCATTATTTAAAGTACTTGAGAGGAAAAAAGTTTGGATTGGATTCGGAGTCCATTCACATTCTCATGAGGCATCTTAATATGACATTTCTCAGTAGAAGCTTCTTTGTTCTTTAAGTATAAATTTAAGTGTTACACATTTCTATCTTATGAAAAAATACTTGTACACTTTCATCATCTACCCATACCAGGTTTTAATTTATATTCTCTATCAAGAATTTGAAAAGTGAATCATCAGAAAAAGTCTTGCTTGTAGCAATCTCATGCATAGAAGCTGATCTGAAACATCTGCTCATGGCCCTCATTTTCATTAAAAGTTTCGAATAAATTTTAGATTCTGAAATCTGACACAAATTCACTATTCAGTCTCTTCTCTAAAACTTTTGAACTTTGAAATCATAGTTATAAATAACTTGTAATTTTTTCAGCAAGGCTTACATAGATTCCCCAATGTCCTCATTTCTGCAAATGAGTTCTCCATGTAGCCTTAAAACAAGGTACTTGGTTTAAACTTTATAAGAAGCTGTGTGGCTCAAAACCTCTTTTCCTGCAGGGGCCAAATGGACATGCTACCGTTCATTTCAGGAGTCACTGTCAAGTGTAAATGCGTCAGCTTTGTACAGCATTTGGTGCAGAGCTTGCACTTAGTTAAGCGTGTGAGGATGGAAAAGACTCGGCCAAGTGGTAGTAGGTTCCGCATCTCCTGAGGCATCCGAGCATACCATGGAAATCACGTCCTGTGAGAATTAAATCCTTCATTGACTCTCAGATCCCTCCCATTGCTGAGACTCTTGGAGGAGCAGAGCCAGTCCACAATTAAGACCATGACCCAGGCTACAGGACATTCAACAAAAACTCCATGTGCCATCTTCCCATGGATTCCCCATATGAATCTCTGGGTGGAGACACTGATAAGGACCCTTAATCTTCTAGGAAACAAACTTCCGGAAGCATGAATTACATACACCTGAAGTTCTTGTTAAAACACAGACCGAGAGGTCCCAGTCTACCAGACCAGGTTTAGTCTTGGGTTCCCAGGCGTCACAGATGCTTCTGGTCCTGAGATGAGAGTTTAGAGTCCCTGATTAGAGCAGACTGGCTGTGATTAGTTACACTGAAACTGTAGCTGTGTGCAGCTTTATCCTAACGCAGTTACGTGGACTCCTGAGTGGGAGGGCCCAGGCCCAGGCACAGGTATGTTAAAAAGTGTTCCTTTGAACATATTCAAAAGAGCAGTGTGTGCTGACCACTCGGGAGGAAAAAACGTCCATACTAATAAGTATGGTGATCATCTAGCCATTAGACTCTTCTGTTAGATTAATTTTTGTATTAGTTTTCTTTTCATTACTATCTATTTCATAGTTTTTAAAATGTCACAGTGACATTTGAAACACAAAAGTGTTTTTGTGCTCTGAGACGATTGCAATGATGATGTTACACCCCCCCCTCCTAATTACTCAAAACCCAGCTTGTTGTTAGCAGTTAGATTAAAATCTGTAGTCTGTAATTAAGATCAGTATATATGGCACTGCAAATGGGGTTTGGATATTTTGTTGTTTATGCTTTTATTCAACTTTAGGTGTTTTAAGCAATTGTGAACACAGAATAGCTTCAATAATTTGGAAGTGAAATTATCACTAGCCCTGTTGATTTCTGCTTAGTGAAAGAAACACTCTCAGACAACAATAGCCAATTGAATTATACCAAGTTTTCACCTTCACTGTTTAATTATGTGGTGACTCTGTGAGGTTAGTTAAGTGCTTATGTTTAGCGTACTCGCACCTTCCATGGGGATCAGGTTTTAAAGTCAGCGTACATGCTAGGTGTTGGGTATAATCAAAATTTCCCCCTCGCTATCGCTTTCAGCCATATTATGCAAAGTGTGTCTGAAGACCAGGAACATAGGAATCACCCAGGATTTGGTTCCAGATTCAGTGTCTAAATAACCTATTAAATTCCATCCCTGCATCTTAACAAGATCCTAGGGTGATGGTATGAACATTAAAATTTTAAGAAATATTGCCTTAAATTATTCATTAATTGCTAAGGCCTGGGATTTGGGTCATGGAAGAGTCCAGAATTATTTAGTTGGATTCTCTTTACATTTTTGTTGTTGTTGAAGCTTTGCTTCCCGCTTTGGAGGGGAGGCCTAGTGCTAAGTTGAACAGGGAAAATAGGAGAGCGATAATTTCACTTCCAAATTATTGAAGTTATTCTGTACCCACAATTGCTTAAAACACTTAAAGTTTAACAAAAGCATAAACAACAAAATATCCCATTTTCCCCCCATTTTCTTTGTACTCTTTTTCCCCCCTATAGAATTCATGGTTCAGTTGATGCTAGTTGAAAATATATGCATGGCAGCTTCCCTGTATTTTACATTCTGACTTAAAAAATGGATGATCTGTCCAGCACGTGCCAAGAACTGTGCTAGATGGTGCAAGATACAATGGCCAGGAGAAGAAAACTAGTTCCCACCATCATGGAGCTTAGTCTGCAAAGGCTTTGCTGAAGATGGTGAGTGATCAGCAGCAGATCCACCATGCGTGCATGGTACTGAGTTCTCGTCTACTGAGTGTTTGGCTTCCAAATAACTGTAGTGCAGAACATCTTATTAGCTGACCATCCAACTCTTTGGGCTGAGAGAGTTTTTTTAAGTGAAGCTCCTACCACCACTTTAATAGACTCCTCCAACTTATTGAGGCCAGACGAGATGAGATGAAATCAAGGCAGCCAGCAGTTTGTAACTTCTTTCTGAGCTTCCAGAGCCAGGCCCCCAGTGGCCAAGGAAAACTATGACACCGGGAAAGAAGAACATCTGAGGAAAGCAGGGAAGCATGTCAGCCAAGTCCCCTCTGTTTCTGCTGCCCAGTCCCAAGCACGTGCGAGGATATCACTGATTCCAAAGCCGCCCCTGCTCTCAGTCCCCGAGTACTCTAGGCACACTCTCATTCTCTGGGGTCAAGGGAAAAGCAGACCTTAGTTTCCACCACCTTTGTGAGATTTTCTGATCTCTACCCTCCTGTTTCCTTTCAGTTGTATTAACGTCCATCTTAGAGAGGCAGAAGGGAGGCATCGGCTAGGACTGCTTTATCGATAAATCAATAAATCCTGGGAAATGATTCCTTACACTCAAAGATATTTATATGCAGGTCAATTGTGATCCTTAAATTGCTGCAAGACTGTTGAGCATCCTCTTCCCCCAACAGTGCATGGCAGATGTGTGTGACTGGATCCTTGGTGCTTTTCATCCGTCTAGAAACTGTACTTACTGGTGGCTGTTACCTGTATGTGCTGGAAATTGTGTAATTATCATGTTTAATCAGAAGCTGATCTTGTCTCAGAATAAGAGAAACAGAAGCACATACAGGACATTTATGACTTCATCTACTTAGGAAGACTCTCAAAGCTTAGCAATCTTCTTAAAAGACAAATGAAAGCATGGGGAGAAAATCCACCTGTTTAAAATTTCAAACCCTTAGCCTAATGCCTGACCTAGAGTAAAACTTGGAATTTGAGTTTCCTTTAAAAACCAAAGTGGTTGAAGGCAATGAATGGTCTCTGCCACGTGTGGTTTCCAGTGTGATCCAAGTCGAGCTCTTGATGCTGCTCTCAGGGATTGCTTATGTTCAGATACTTGGGTCCTATAATTCCAGCCTTCCTGGTGCTACTGGCTGTCACAGTGAGATGGGTTGTAGGGCAGGACTCTGACTTGAAGGGAGGGATGTTCATCAAGTGTGCCTTTCTTGGGTTTTGTTTTTTTTTGGGGGGGGGGGCGGGCGTACCAGGGATTGAACTCAGGAGCACTTGACCACTGAGCCACATCCCCAGCCCTGTTTTGTATTTTATCCAGAGACAAGGTCTGAGTTGCTTAGCACCTCACTGTTGCTGAGGCTGGCTTTGAACTCGATCCTCCTGCCTTAGCCTCCTGAGCCGCATGTGCCACCACGCCTGGCCAGTGTGCCTTTCTTGAAGGCAGATTGTCTGCTTACCTGAACAGACAGTAAGGCTGTGAAGTGGGCCTGACTTTCCAAAAGTCCTGAATAATGCCCTTAAATGCTAGTTGGGAAGGGATACCCATAACTGAGTCTCAGCCGTGTATCAGACTGGTCTTGGAACCATACCATGTACTCTCTGACCCATTCCTGAAATGATGTGCTCACACAGGGGGTTCAGATCCCTGCGTCGACAGAAGCAGCAGCTAAGATGGGAAGACGTTTGTCCCAGTGTTGACACTGTGTCTTACTTCAAAGCAGCTCTGACCCCTAGCAGGTTCCACCGTCAAAGATGCATAGCTTGCTTTCTCGGGGGTCAGGTAACTTTTCTTAGACAATCACGTTTTCTTTTGTTTGTGTGCTTTGTCTTGTTGTATTGCTGGGAATCAAACTCAGGGTCTTGTGCACATTAGACAAGCCCCCTACCACCAAGCTATGCTGCCAACCATCAGGTTATTCTAAGAGAAATCCATCTTCCAAAAGATGAAATGGCTAGAAGCTTGAGATTGCACTAGATTAAAAATGGCCATAGCAGACTTGTAAGGAAGACCAGGAAAATCTCATTAATCCTTTCCATGACACCATGAAGAATTCTTTGGTGCCTAAAACATTGTAGCAGAAAAGAAAAGAAGCTGATTTTTAAAAATGGATTGAATTGCATGATTCAATTGGTGGTGTTAACTAACCATCTGAGGTGCAGTTCTGAATTAGCATTTTAATCATAACAGTATTTAAACTAAAAATTTCTAAGCTGGGCTTAGTGGTGCCTACAATGCTAGCTACTCAGGGGGCTGAGACAGGAGGATCACAAGTAATAGGCCAACCTGGTAACCTAGTCAGACTCTGTGTCAAAAAAGAATAGGGATATAGCTCAGTGGTAAAAATGCCCCTGGGCTCAGGTGCCAGCACCAGCAAACCTTTTTGACTGTACTTCACATTGTGATTTATAATAGTCACATGTTCACTATAGAATATTTGGAAGGCGAGTAGACCCCACCCCACCCCGGGTTGGTAAGAGATGCTCTGAAAACCCCTCCTCTTGGTTTGGATTTGGTTTGCTCACATGAAGACACGGGGTAGAGCACTTCCCTGTTCTCCACCGTCACCAAGTGTGAATATGAGGGCTGTGATGGCCTCTCTGAAGCGTAGGTGACCGTGGCGGTGCTTCCGTGATGGTGGGGATCCTGGCATTGCAGCTACTTCTGAAAGTCAGGTGATCTACTTTTTCTAAGATCCAGAAAGCAAAGTGCAAGTTCTGAACCTCCAGGCCAGAGACCGACCTCCTAAGGCCACTGGGTCCAGTATTTGCCCCAAGTTTTTCTTCTTATGATGATCCTTTGCCAGCCTCGTGTCAGGAACTACATAGTCTGAGGAGGCATCTTTGTTCTAAGGTGAGAATTCACAAGAACTCCCTGCCTCCCTGGAGCCTTCTGTCTGATCGTGCACTTCATCTTTACAGGCTTTCCTCGGGGCCTAGACCTCAAATGGCACCGTGGTCGCTACAGAGCACATTCCCAGAGGCTATTGAATTCTAATACATTTTCCTGCCATTTGGCAGCCTTACCATTATCTGCTACACCGTGGTGTTCACCTGGAAGCACCTATGCCTCCAGGAAACCTTTGGAAACTTTTGGAGAGTGTGTGTATGTGTCTGTCATCATTCAGAGCTGCTCCTGATACCCAATGGGTAGAAGCCAGGCATGCTGCTAAACATCCCATGCCTGCTAAACAATGTAGGACATTTAGCTGGCAACAAAGAGGTATCTGTCCCACAATGTCAGAAGCACCAGGACTGGGCAGTTCTTTGTGGTGCTATTTTGAAAAATGGGTCTACTTCAAGCAAATCTTTCACCTACCACAGGAAGCATCTTTTGGTTAGGACCATGACCAGTGAGCCCAGGTGACCTGTGCTTGGCTCTAAAATCCTCTACGTACCAGCCACGTGACCTTGAGAAAGTCTGACTGTCTGTGCTTCACCATCCTCACCTGTAAAATGGTGCCTACCTCATAGGGTTAGACATTTAAATGAGTGTGTATTATGCCCTTGGAGTTGTGGCCGGTGGCCATGTGTGGTATGCCATATGTGTTCCCCAGCAGCTGCTGCTACTATTCCATGTATGTGGACTTCTGATGATCCAGCCCTCTGCCCAGAACATTCTCTCCTGTGTTTGCTCCATTTTTGGAGCTGTAGATAGAATGTCCCTTTGCGTTGTTGCCTATTGGAGCCCTCCTCACATATCTCAGTATGTGTCAACGTATCTGGCAAGGAGGTAATTTTGTGTTGGAGTGTCATTCCCTTCCATAACGGGACTTGTGGGTCAGCCATGCCTGCCTGGTTGCCTTGAGGACATGAGCAGCACAAATCGCTATCTAGAATTAGTAATTTGCCCTCCCCCTATAGCCACCATTCTTTATTCTCGTGCTGGCTGGAGCTCTCTACATTCTCATAGGTAAGGTGACCTACAGTGCTTTTTGCTGAAGATCCTCTATGGGGAGAAGGGAACAAAAATCTTGTCTGCAGACTGCACTGTGAATCTGGATCTTCATAAAGACGGATCTGTTGTTCTTTCCTTGGCTTAAAATTAACTTGTCAATTTGAAGATACTGCAGCTCTTAAATGAAGAGGTGCCTGGGTGTAACGGGATCAGAATGAGTTCTGAGCTCTGGTGTCGCTGTCTCCTTGGATGACTTTCTCAACCTCCCTGAGCCTGGTTTGTAATTTGATAAATGAGGATAATGTCACTACTCATGCCAGATTTCTTAATAATGAAGAGAGATGCCCTGTGTACAAATAAATAGGAAAGTGAATCTGCAAAAGGCTAGATAAGGGCAAGTTGATTATAACTGTTAATTGATGATGATGGAACTTATTCAAACTGGATAAATTTTTTTTTTCTGTGCTTCTGAAACCTTGTTGATACTGTTTTATAGACAAGATTTAGTGATCAATATTATCTTGTTCTTCAAGAAAGAACGCATGGCTTTGTGTCCAAGTTCACAGACAGGAAGTCCTTCCTCTCCTCTCTCTGATGGCCTTTTTTCAGCGTGGGTTCCCTGTCACGTGAGCATGTGAGACAGCAGAGATTTGGCATTAGCTAAGTGTACTCCAGCAGCTTCGTGGAGCTGGCTGTGATGAGGCGTCTCACTCTTGGCTCCTGTTCCCAGAGTTCCAACAGCAGGGTCTGCTCTGGCCTGAGCTCAGCCTTTCACACCACTCGAGGCTGACCCAGAGCTGCTGCCTGTTGAAAACGCTGGCCGTTGTTCTGCCCTCTGAATGGTTTCTTCATTCTCAAACAGCACCTGCCAGACTAGGATGCCAGGGACTAGCCATGCATAGGACAAACACCACGGGACGACTTCGCTCTTGAGGGAAAGGACCAAGTGTCTGCCAACGCCACCGTCCCCAATTGACCGATCAGAGGTGAAGAGTGCAGAGAAATACCTTGAGGTCAGATGAAGGCTGTGTTTGTATCTCCCGCAGACAGTGGCATGGCAAGTGTACACTTGCATTGCTGCCATTGGGGCGGTGATCAAAACAAACCAGCCTTTCTGCTGCAAGGATGTCCACTGATGGAAGCAATAAACACAGCACTGCAAATAGCTTAAGAAATGGGCTGGGGGAATCCTCCCAAGCGAGAGAGAACCATTTCTGGCCGACAAGGTTTTTGTCGTTGCTCACAATATTCATGGCCCTCTATACAATATAAAGCTCTTTTTACTAGTACCTGCAAAAGAAATAGGCCCCGTGCTTTCAGAGACAACTGGTAGACCATTTCCATAAGCAAAAGGGGAGGCTGAGAATAAGATGTAGCTCTTCTGCAAAGAACTTCTTATCCTTGTTTTAAGTTTCTCTAATCTACGGCTCAGTGCTGACCCCTTTGTGGTTATAGGAATGTTCTGCATCTTTGCCATTTGGTATGGTAACTGCCAACTGTGTGTACCTACTGTGCGCTTGAAATGTGGCTCATGTACCTGAGCAACGAAATATTTAATTGTTTCTCATTCTGGTTAATTTAAACAGCCACATGTGGCCGGTGGCTATTGTAGGACTGACAAGAGTGCGGTTGGCGACAGAGGAAGAGGAGTGAATAGCAAGTTATTTAGGATGACATGGTATGCCAACTACTATGTTCAGCAGTTTCTATGAGTTGGCATTGAATCCTGTTAAGCCTGTTAAGTAAGGCCTCGTATTATTCCCCCTTTGAAGATGAGAAAGCAGATGCCTAGAGGGCAAGCTCCCGTCACCATGTGGCGCACAGTGCAGCTGGATGCAGCATCCCAGGAGCACAGGCTCTGGCAGCCTCAGTCTCCCCTGGGCACCTTGCTGCCGCTCCACCAGATCATGGCCAGCATTAACAGCAGTGATGACTAAAAACCACCACGATCGTTTTCACTACCTGATTAGGCAGAATATGAAGAGCTCAAATGAAGCCTTAAAATTATCAAATCTATTTGAGGACTTCAGGGCCAAATAAATCCAGAGTTGCCTTCCTGAGCCACTTGAAATGATTACATGAAGATCCATGAGCTCACTGTGGCCCACGGAGTGTAGGAGAAAAGAAATATTGACCCAGCTTCTTCTTGGGTGTTGTCATGGAGATTCAGCTTTAAACAACTGTGCTGTGTATTAGATCCATTTTATTTAGTCCGCAACACCAGTCTGGAGACCCCTTGAGAAAAGACCTCAAAATAGCTTCTCACAGTACCAGCAGACAGTTTAGTATGCATTCCTGGGGATAGGATTTGTGGTACCTGACACCTGAGGAATAACCAAAATGCTTTCCCAAAACCATGTCACTGTAATGTCCTGGAAAACACTTGACTGTGTAAACAAACGCCATCAATGTCATATTGTAGGTCTTGATTATCAGGCAGACTTAAGAAAACCAGTTGCCCAAACATGGATATGCATGAGTCACTGGGGAAGCTTGTTAAATCAGGGGAGTTTCTGATGGGCACCAGGTTAGAAGAAAAATGCTTAGAATTAGACTGAAAATTATAAACAGAAATATATTTCCAAAGATTTCTTTCTGGCAAATTTTCTCCCATAAATAGCATTTTATCAAACCAGTCTTTGATATTTCCTTAAATATTGGAGTTACACCTGAGTTACAAACAGGTCCTGCTAACAATTGATAGACCACTGCAGTGCTGATCCTATTGAGTGAGTATGTTTACACCTGAAGTCAAGAAATATGGTGTATGTTATGAAATCAAATGAAAACTAAGTGTGTTTTCAATGTGATATCCCAGGTAGCTCATTTGATAGTGCAGTGAAATTTGGGCTTTAAGGCACCATTGCTCCAAAACAGATCAATACTAAATAGGTTGGAGACAAGACAGGAAACACAGTGATATTTCAATCTGCAAGTCCTTCAGGTTTTCCAGACAAAAATGAGATGCAGATGGATTGCTGGATACTCTCAAACTTTATTGTACATGGTACAGAAAGAGAATACATACAGGAGATCAGATAGAAGGCTATGAGCTTGGAATCTCCAAAATCCATTCCTAGAGGAAGTAGAAACAGAAAAGTCCAGTCACTTGAAGGTGACTTAATACCAAAATGAACAATTAACTTTTGTATAGCTACTGTGCCAAACTCTGTTCTACTTGCTGTATGTATTTACTCCTTCAAACTACTGCGTGATATAAAATTACACAGACGAGGAAACTGAGGCACAGACAGATGATCTTTTCTGAAGAGCCAGGCTTTTCTGCTTTGCATAAATGATAGTCTTACAACTCATTTGGTATAATTTTTTCTGTTGATTTTGGTGTACTGACAGAACATCGTATGGGGATCCCCTGTGACTAAGCTCATACCAACTGGACCAGCTCCTTTTCATTCATGCTCCCTTTTATTCATTAAATTTGCTGTTGGACTGGGTAGAAACGCTTACTCAGGATACTTGGAAGGATGCAGACGGATACTTGCCTTGGACAACGCTTGACTATATGGCAGCGCAGATGGTCACTGGCAGTGGCATTTTTTACCTGAAGAGAAACAACAGCTCTCGAGTCTGGACTTTGGCAAACCATAGGAAATTAACATGTCAATGAAATTTGCAAACATGACCAAAACCAGGGAAAGGGGAATTAAGTTCTTAGAATGAAGATCTAGCATTTTCCATGCTAACCCAAGGAGGCCAGCTTTTTTCAGCTATCCTGACGATAGCTGCATAAACTCACCCTGGTGGTGAGTTTCTCTATTGGGCTGTGGCAAATGCAGAGAGAAAGAGCAGGTGATAGAGCTACAGCGGAAATGAAGTTTTTACACTTTTAGGGAAGTGCCATTTCTTAATGGTAACAAATCCTCTTTTGAGTTTAACTGGCTTTACCTGTGTTCCCATGCCAAACTTTAACCATAAACATATAAAGACTCCTGTTTTTAACTTAATGAAGACTGCTCTCAGCTCAGAATGATGAATGGACCTCGGTGTGTGCTCTTTGATGGATTTCAATGATTTCTCCAGAGTTGAGTGCATCTAGCTCTCACTGGCCACCAGAAGAACCCCAGAGGAAGTGAAGTTGCACCAAGCGGTGTTGAGATTATAACATGAAGGGAAAAAAAAAGTGTCCCTCATTTTAGAATGGCCCTGAAGTCAGATGGTATTTCTACCTGGAAATCCTAGAGGGTCCACCTCATTTTCAGGAATTTGAGGGCCTCCCGACAGTAAATGCTGATGAGTTTGGCAGTGGAGATAGGAAGTACTTGGTCTTGTTACATTTGATTTCAGGGGAGATCTCTTTCCACAGACCTGAGCACAAGCATCTATTCTGCCATTCATTTGCGTGTGTTGCTGGTAAGTTACTACAGGGCTCTGAGCCTTAGTTTCTTCCTTTGTTCAACGGGTTTGGGTTCCTGGTAAACCCTACAGCAATGGGGATAATATAGTGGGATGATTATTATCATAATTAATATTATTTTACTGCTGCAAAGCACCATGTTAGGCTTTGAAGACTGAGATGGATGAGCCTGGCTCTCCAGGGAGGTTCTGTATTTGATATAAGCATGATAAAGACCAAACTTGAAATCATCAGTAGAGATCTCTGAGGGATTTTGTTCTAAGCTGGCCTCTAAAGGACTGTGTTCCATTTTGTCACTTTTCTGTCACTCACGACTTAACCCAGAACTATTATTTGTGCTTCAAATGTTCCTGAGCTTGCTACCTGGCCAAGTTAATCATAAGGAGTCGTTCACAATCAGATGGCATGAGTCTGCCTGTCCACTGCAGCCTCTGCGAGTGACTGCTAGCTAGCTTTCTCTCTGTTACACCAAGCCAGAAGACTGTTAGTGACTCATCTCAAAATAGTTTGTGTACATACAGGAAAAGGTCACCCGATGTCATTGGCAACCTGGATGTCCCCCCCCTTTCCAACTCTGATGGTTTATGGTAGATAAAATATGGAACCACAAAATTAGCCAATTAAAACATGCAGAAGTAACTGGGGACCAATGCTGCCACTTTGCTATGCACAGCCCTTAGAAATAAGGTCTTTCCACATGGGACGCCATGCTGTTTTTATGGTGTCCCAGCAGGAAAAGGGAGTCTCCATTTTATCCAAGATGATGGTTCAAGCGGAAGCTGAAGACTACATAGCATGTGACTCGTCCACAATCAGAGAACCCTGAGGTGAACAGAGGTCACGACAGCCCACGCATTAGAACCAGGGTCGGATTCCCAGTCCAGTTGTCCTTGCTTTTGCCCAGAGAAAAGGACGGCACACGCAAGGTCATGACCGAGATTTGAAGCAACACTTACTGCCAGTGAGGCTGCTGACTCCTGGTAGGATCTAAGCACTCAGGACAGCTGAGCAAGAAGGAGAGCTGAAGACCCATCCTCAAGCCAAGGTTACTCTGAAAAAGGACAGATGTGGAGAGGGCATTCAAAACTCACCTTCAACTTGAAAAATAATGAGAATAGTCTTGGTGATCATAAAAAGAAATAATGATTACCTTGATTCCTAGGGAAAGTTAATTTAGAATGCATCCAAGCTCCCTTGTACTGGCAAAAAAAAAAAAAAAAAAAAAAAAAAAAAAAAAAAAAAAAAAAAAAAAAAAAAAAAAGAAAAAAGAAAAAAATCTGCAAAGTTGAGATAGGTCTTGAGTAAGAGGAAATACAAATCCTTGTCACTTGACTGTTGGGAAGATGCTCATTTACAATAACTGGAAGGAGGAGGATTTCAGTGATGAACTGACCTAGGTTTAGGTCACAGACTTGTAAAATGCAAATGATACTTGAGGACAAAAGGACAAAATGTGTCATGAGTGGCTGGCTCTAAGAAAATGAACTAACAAATCAGAAAACAGCCATGTAGATGGTTCATAATTTTTTAATCAGAATCAAAACCATTTGAAGTTATGTGCTTAGCATCCATCCATCTGTAGTCCATGAAAGAAAATAAATAGATGGGTTCAGCGCAGCAAAAGATATACTAAATACACAAACGTGGGTGTAACATAGATATCTCTTTTACTTGTTGGACAACACTTTTTTTGTGCACAAAAGTGCAACACACTTTGAAACTTGTGACATCAGAGAAAATGAATGATCTTTTCAAGGTTTGTGACCTTGGACATGATCTGGAGGAATCCAGTTCCACCTTGAGGTCAGAGACTGTGTGTTTTCTTGTTACGAATAATTATTGACTTATAAATATTTACTGGGTACCTGCTAGGTTTTAGGTAAGTTGCCAGCCTGGGATTTGCCAGGCCTTTGTATTAAAGGCACGTGGAAAAAGGCAACTTGATCCCTTTACTAAGGGGCCTGCTATCCCTAATGGTAATTCCTTACCTCGGAGTCAGCCATCAGATCTGAGCACCTTGAGGGTCCCGTCCACTTGTGACCCTCATTTCTAGTCACTTCAGGGCTGGCTCACAGGAGAAGCATTCAACATTTCTTTGATTGATCTAACTTAACAGTATTGTTAAGGTTTATAAATCTTAACCAGATAGTGCAGGGCAATGTTGAATTTGTAAAACCTGTAGTTTCCATGTCTTTGGGGCATGAAGTGTTGAAGTGTACATTTATTTCTTTTTTGAACCTAAGGGTGCTTCACTGCTGAGTCCCATCCCCAGTCTATTTTGAGACAAGTTCTCAGTTAACTTAGGGCCTCGCTGGGTTGTTGAGGCTGACCTCAAACTAGCCTCCCAAGTCACTGGGATTACAGGCATGTGTCAGTGTGCCCAAATGATGTGTACATTTCTTCTCTGCTAAGAACTAGTCAGAAAATTAGCTGCTTGTGCTCATATTCCATTCTTTAAGCAGAACTCAAGGTTACAGAACACAGATGACAGGTATCAATTGGTTTGGGAAGGTGTGACGAGACAGTAAACCTGATGAGCGTTAATGAAGGTGTTTCATAGAGGTGCCAAAGAGATTTATGGCTGCATTATTTCTATAGAGATTCAATGTCAAAGGTTGTTTCTGTTCTTTGCCATCTTTTACTTAAGAGTGTGTCAAAGTGGATTTTACATTGAGGTGGTATTGAGTTAGAAGGTAAACATCATGTCGAATGTTCAAGAGGGACAGTTGTGATATGATCCAAAAACTTGCATGGCAGCATTCCATAAATCTTGCACGTGCTAAATAATCCCATCGTATTAATGACAAGAAATAAGAAATAAAACTTTTTATAATGTCATTTCGTAAATTAGGTGTCAGTAATGAGATAATCTGTGTAGGTGCTCATGGGAACAAAACCTTGTAGAAATCATGACTCAGGGTTGTTCTGTCCCACCTTTGCAAGGCTATATTAAACTCTTGAAGTTTTTAAATCCAAACCTTTTTTTTTTGTGGTGTGAAACTTGAGCTCCTAACAAAACAACTTCTTTCTTGCCTTGTGATAATGCCAGATTAATTATTTTTTCTTTCTTAATTGAACTTTAAAATAAATGTCAATAGATAATGTCTTGTAGACTTAAAATATTTATGAATGTTTAGATGAACGATGCAGGCAGTATGGATTTTGTGAATCCCGGCTTATAGTGTTTATCACAGGAGGGTGCTTTTAAGGAGAGGCTTTATATGGAATAGTTTCCCATATGCTTTGTCCTATTTAGATTTGCTACATATAGTATTTGTTGGAGCCTAGTGGCTGAAATAGGGTTGAACAGCACAGTAGTAGAAATTCCCCTCTTAAATATATAGTTTACTATTTCATCTTCTCAAAAACTATCACACAGAAATGGATCCACCATACACCATGTGGCGCCGTCTTCTCCCTGGTCCTCCAAGCTGACCCAGCTTATTATTGACTGCATAAGGTGAATCCCCCTCTCCTTGAATAAATGTAACTTACACAGTCTTCCATTCCCAATTATTTTTAAAGTAGCCACTTGAGGATGTTTATCGCGAATTTGTAAAACCAGCTGTAAATTGATCAGCAATGGAGACCACGCAGTATTTGCGTTCAGAATCCCAGTCCAAAAACAAAGATGGAAGAAGCAGAGTAATGAACTGGTCAAAATACCCTGATAGAGACACCCTGATAGCGAAGAGAAAGCCCAGTCCATGATATTAAGCAGCATTTTCCTTCACCCATGATTGGACTTCCCTGCTTATTCTCTCGGAATCTCTCTAATCAAAATCTTGGAAGCAAGACAATCCTAGTAAACAGGTTGAGTATATTCCTAAGCACCACACCCTAAAGCATTTTTTAGCAGAAAGAAGATGTTTTCATATTGTTCCCTATAAAGCAAAAAGCATCGACTTACAGTGAAACTAAAGAGAATTTGTAATGGATTGAGATTAAATCATTTTTTTTCACCCAGAGAAAATTTCTTCTCATTTATTCTCAGGAAGTCTCATGTAAAAGGACTATTAAAATGATGAGCTGCAGTGTTTTGACAAGCACTCGTACTGCAAAAACTTGAAATCTCACTGGAATACAGTTACATATTCACTGTAGAGAAGAATGCCCTATTTAAAAACTAGGACAGATCACGGTGATATGGAAAAAGGAAATAACTATGTGAACAATACATCCGAAATTAAAGACAGAGTTTCTGGCATCCATCTAAAATCAACAGGAAATGTAATTACTCTTTGAAAGTACTCTTGTCCTGTCTTAGAGTGCTAAATGGATTTTTTTAAAAGAGCAAGATGTTATTTGTATTCAGAATATCATTACAAAAACAAAGATGGGAACAAACAGAGCAATGATCTGATAACAAGTCCCATGATAGCGACATGAGGAAAAAAAGCCAGTCCACGTTGTTAAGCACTATTGTTCCCTCCCATGACGTGGCCTCCCGGCTTACTCGCCCGGGACCTCTGTAGAGACGGATCGTTTTTTGTTGTTGTTGTTGTTTTTTAAATAAGCACAATAGGAAGTTTACAGGAACTCAGAAGGGATTCTTTTATTCACAGCTACCATCTCATTTTACTAACTGGACTGCAGGATGTTGACTGTTCATTTTTCCATAGTCTGCAGGGCCCTGCCTCCAGCCGGGCGAGGATGTTTGCTAAGCCAAGAGTTGTTTTCCATTGTTTGGGCTGAAATCAGGAGATGATGGTAATGGTACTAAAGCTATTCTTTCAGAGCATACATTTGCTAGTGAGATCTCAAAGTAATATATAGGCATAAACGGGGAATCAATGAACATTCTGAGGTCAGTGGATTCGTGCGGCCAGTTCACCGATCACATAGGTTGTCATTTCTCCAAGTGCTCAGTTTGAATACACTTGGTGTACATATGTCGGTAATCCCTGGGTTTGACGAGCATTAAAATGATTCATCTTTGGACCCGTGACGTTTCTTGGACCCGTGACATTTCTTGGACCCCTCTCTGGCTTCTGAGAATGGGTTAAGTTTCTCAGAACGGTGAGCTACAAATTATCAAGCCCAGCCAGTCAATCTTTCTTTATTATGTCTTTGCTGCAAAAAAGGAACCAAGACAGTCTTAGGCTGGTAGGATCAGCCATTTGTGTTGTTTCATTGCATACAATGCTGGGACCATGTATCCTACTTTGAATATATTCAATAACAGTAAACCAGAACAAACACTTCTCTCCTTAGGTTTGCGAACATCTCCCTTCTTTCCCTGTAAGCACTCCACATTGCCAGAGTGTGAAAATGTGCATTTAAAAAACGATTTCTCACCAGTGGTAAAGTACAACATGTACTGCAGTGACCAGCACCCGTTCGTTGCAACGACAGGCTGGTTGCTTAGGAAAGACAAATGCGCACACACCCATAAGCATATTTTGCAAAACATATACCAGGCACGTGACCAATGGCAGCTGCTGGCATGAAGCGTATCCATCACGCCATCTTTCTAAATGCATGTTGTTCCTATAGGTAGACTTAGACTGTCATGCACAGTTCTCATGGAAACGTGTCTAATTTGCGGTGTAGACAAGAACACATACACAAATGAAAATTGTTTTCTTACCTTTTGGAAAGCAGTCAAAAGCTATACTGTTGGTGGAATAGTGTACCAAGTGACAGACTTTTGTACACTCTTTCTTACTGGTGGGATACAGTCTACAGGAAAAGTAAATACATAGGTATGTATAAAATAAATGTGCACACAGATTTTCTTTACATCATTATTATTAGTTTTCTTTCTGCAGAAGAGGCTGCGGTAGAGACCATAGACCATAGACCATAGACCACAGACCACGGACCACTCTCTGAGGGGTCCGGTAGCCTTCCGGAGACCAGTGTGCCACGATTCAGGTACCTCTGAACATGGGAGTCCTGGTGCCGCTGGGGTTTACTTTCTTGAGTTGGAACAGCTGAGGGAACCAGCCCCCAGTAACTCAGCTATCTGCTCTGAGCATGGATTGCTTCCTCTTGTCATGCCTCTTGTCTCAGTCTGGCCGGTCACACTGACCATTCTGCACTGTTAGTCCAGAGAGATGAAACAAGCAGCATAATGTCGAGAATGTTAAGAATCCAAACACATGAAGAAGCCAAACCAAAGCAAAGCACTATGACAAACGAACACAGCACGGGAGCGTGTTTCAGAAGTTTCTAGGCATCATAGCTTGCGCAGAGTTTAGTACAGCATCCGTTTTCCAGCAGGAGTAGAGGTTTCGTGTGTGTGTGTGCGTGTGCGTGTGTGTGTGCGCACATGTGTGTTTACTCAAATGCCGCCTCTTTCCCACAGTTCTAGTCTTTTATGTAATTGCTTTCTTCAAGAACAGCACAAGGTTTTCACTTATGTGTTCTCCTTACGGTACATGGAGACATGGTGTGAAAGAAAAGCAGCATCAGAATACAGACTCATCTCTAAATTATTTCATATTTGTGGAACACATGGCTATTCTCAGACATGCCTCACCTATGCAAGGTCTTCACCTGCTTAACACCATCTTTCATCTAGTGCCTGTCCAGCCTCTGTCTCAGGGTTATCTATCAGACCCCTATCTCTACTTCAGGATGGGAATGCGCCCCGAGCTCCACCTGCCTCCCCTCTCCAGCTGCCGCAAGCAAACCACAGGCAGCGTCTCTGTATCCAGCTCAGGTCGTTGAGGTGTTTCCCTGTGCTTTGAGGGCACACTGACTTGGAAAATGGATGGTATGTTAGGTCAAAAGTAGCTTGAGGCCTCTCATCGTTATGTACTGCGATCCTTCACTAAGGAAAGCACAAGACCAGAGGAGGACTGAGACCAGGACAGGTGAAGGAGGCAGCAGACTTCATCCCCCTATCCCAGTAGAGCCATGCTACCTCTTAGTTACATTATCCATCAGACTTGGAAAGGACCACAGGGGCCATCAGTGAACCATGGACCTGTTTATCTGGCATCACTGAGTTCACCATGCACTCACATAGGGTAGATGGCTAGAAAGTGCAGGGAAAGATGCCAAATTCAGGAGGCAAATGACTTCAGATCCGTAGCTTAGAGTTTCCTTCTTGGAAAGGAAATGTTGACAAGGGACCATCTTGGCTAAATCTAAAAATACCCACATCCATTTAGGCTCTACTGAACCCCTCATGACAGAAATCTTGTATGTATAAATAAAAATAAGTAGCCGAGCTACAGCCTCCTACCGTCTGAGCTTGCTGTTTGTCATCTGAATGGAGTGACCATGGTTTCAATGTGATGATAGCAGTGCAGAGATAACATGAAATTATACTTTTTGTTTTATACTGAAAACTTTGTTTTCATTAGAGCGTTACAAGTATACCTGGTAGTTCAGTTCGTTTTGACAAAAATCACACGTGTATGGGATTTTATTTCAATCCCCATTCTTTGAAGCCTTGGGACTGTGACTGAAGCCGCAACTTGGGAGAAAACTAACTCCTTGACTAATAACAAGACCATCCTAGGGCAGTTTTGGTGGCTGCCCATAAGAAGCCAAAAAGCAGGTTCGGTGCTGTGTAGACATGTAGTTGCAGTGTGGACTGGACGGGTGGAAGGAAGCGTGCATGCAGCGGGCGGCAACTGCATGATGGAGCAGGGCTGCTGGGCAGACACTCAGGCTGACGTGCACTGCGGCCGAGTGCTCAGAGCGGCAGTGAGCAAGAGCTGGTTTCTGTTCTGTCACTTACTTTGTGGCTCCTACTGTACCCTTGACTTTCCTCTCAGATACCCTCTCTCAGAAAATAGAATACAGAATTTCCCCACTGAAGATTCTTTTTTCAAGTGCATGGCCTGTGTTTTTGCTTTTAAAAACCAGCAAATAATTCCCTTGTCTCCATTACCAAAGTTTAGATACTGGAGACAATTTGAGCTATAGTTACTATTCAACAGAATACTACAATACTGTTTCCTAGCATCACAGCGGTCTCGCCTATTTACTATATTAATTGAGTCATTCACTACTAGTCTCATGCACCTCTGTGTGTACATTTTTGCACTGCTGGGGACTATATACTTTCAGATGTAATTGCCATCTAGGACACTGCTTTTTCCATATTAGTGACTCCTTTTGGAATCATTTTAAGTAACTTTTTCTTACCTATCTTGGGCACGTTTCAAATTTTTCATTAATGTTTTTGATTCTTAGATTGCATTTGTCCCAGATCAGCATCGTTGCTGAAGTCATGGGCGCTTTCTCCATTATGGACTCAAATTGCGTGTCCTAGAATGAAATCCTTGCAGGTGAAGATACACTGATTTCTAGAGCTGTGTCCTCCAGTACAGCAGCCACAGCCACGGGTGTCAGTTTAAATTTAAATACTTGAAAACCAAGTGAAATACAAAATGTGTTCACTCAGGTGAGTCACTGCATATCAAGGGCTCAGGAGGCGCCTGTGCTCATGCTGACTGAATTGGACACCAGAGTTCTAGCACATTAACACCATTACTACACCAAGTGCCACTGGACACTTGGTCCTCTTAGAGGTCCTCTTAGAGGGTTGGGTCATCAGAAACCCCAATGTTCGGAGGTACGTGAATCTCCTCCTATGGTTCCGAAACATCTAATCAGAGTCATTGTGGTGTTCGAGGGACATAATACCAAAAGTACGAAAAGAATTTTAAAATATCTTTAAGACTGGTGGTGAGTCCAAGGCTCTACTTGATTTTCTTTTGGAATGCTGCTATTGGCTCAACATGGGCGCTATGAAAGCATTAAAAAAGAAAAAAATGAAACTTTATCAAGGAAAGACACCCAATGAATTCCGAAATGGAATCATTGCTTTGATTAAAATAGGGAACTCAACATTGGGATTTTGAGGTAGATGAGGCCTCTACCTTGGCAGCCTTCTTTGAGTTCAGTTTACTCCTGTCTGTAGATGATACAACAAGTAATAATTCATTTCAAAGCACATTTAACTTAATCTGCCACCAAACATCATCATCATCATCATCACGGTCTGTGTGTGCAAAGCATACGACCAAACGGGGAAGTCTATAACTCCACCAACATGACCACGTGACCAATCAAACTGAAGTGTACCTTTTAAGCAAAACATTTTGCCTCTTCAGGAATGGAAGGCAATGGCATTTGGTTGATAGACCATTTGCTAGAACCGTAATATTTTTATAATCCACTTATACATTATTAACTTCCATTTTATATGTAAAGATGTTCAATTTTAGAAAAGCTCAATGACTCTCAAAGCCCTGTGACTGAGAAGTGGAGGAACCTAGCTTTGAACTCAGGCATGTCTGTACCCAAAGCCTCTTCCTACAACACAGGGAGTGCCACAGCCCTGGATCGTCCATTTCCCTTCTTCCGAGTTGCTCTGGAGACACAAGAGAGCCTCCACGTTTGTTCTGTTGGTTCCCTCTCAGGGAAATCGTGTTCCTTTCTTTTGCCTTGCTCTAGATTCTACTCTACTGAGAAGTCACAGTGAAGCCCATAATTTTGGTTCTAACCTTGCTGCTCTGTCTACTTACTTTCGAAATTTTGCACCATATTTGTTCAACTATTTGTAAGTGGAGACTGGCCAAGACCATGGGTCTTTGTACACCACCCAGCTGGCCCCTTGAACTTTCTGCTCTGCGGTAAGCATTTTGCTGTAATAAGGTCAGTTAAGAATTCAAGAATAGTTTGTTGTGAATGACTTCATGGACCGCCAGAAACACATTCCATCTTAAACCCAGGGAGTATCATACACACTGGAATCTTTCATTCTATATGGAAGGGGCCAAAATATTCTAGGAAATCAAATTGTAGAACTGAAAGTTTTAATCTAAAATTCACTCTTACCATCGTATCATTAGTAACATTAGCAATTAAGAATTTCACGCATTGAATCTCTGAGCTGGTATTGTGTTATTGACAAAGTGATGTCTATATACCATGGTATTTGGGATCATTTTCAAGCATGGCTAAAGGCTACTGGGATATTGCAGATAGGACAGACGGTATCTCAAATCTCACGTTTCTTCCTTCGTCCCACCCATAAGGTTTTGTCTTTCCTAGAAAAAAATCTGTTGTGCAAGGGTGTGGGATATGTTTTCCCCACATAGTGATGCCATTTACATGGTGGTGGCCTGGGCCTATGTGCTTGGATGACAGTTGGACAATTTTATCCAATATTTTACGTTTTTGTCTCTGGGAGACCTGCTCAGTGAAGACTAACTTTCTCCATATGCATGTACCAGTGGAGAGAAGTCAGGTTTCCTAATATCTTATTAAACATTCTAATGTTATTTCTACTGCTACAGTTAATTAGGTAAAGAAATTTGCCTAACAAGAGGTTGTTTGTTTCCCCCACAGGAAAGGGTGCAGGGTGGCAGAACCTGAGAGGTATCTTGATGTCCTTTGAGGGTTCAATAACCAAGGACACCAAGCAAGGGAAAGAGGAGGCTCTGAACTTGTGAAGCAGAACTTCTAAAGGTTTTTTGCCGATGGGGCGTACAAAGAGAATGGTGTCAGGAACGAGTCAAACTGAGAACAGAGTTCGCATTCACCCGGGCAACACACAGCACCTGCTCTGGGGCTTCCCGATGCAGGAGGGGAAGATGAAAGAAAAGAGGTACTTACTGTTTGGGTCTACGTTTTCACAGAGTTCTGTCTTTGCCTCACCGTTGGGTCTGTCACTGGGTTTGTGTGACAGCCGCGATGACATGGTTGCTGCTGTGACTACCGCCTTGAAGCTTCGCTTCCGTTTCTGGACATTGAGTTCAGGGTGGAAAATGATGATGTACACTTTCGGCATGTATAGCATTCCCAGCGCCACAGATGCACTTAGGTTCATGGAGATTGTAAGCGTGGTGGTTTGTATGTAGAGCTAGGAGACACAACACACAAGGCACTATCACAAATACAGTGACCGCAGAGGGGTCGGCGTACTTGAAGTGGTACCAAGAGTAACGAGGCCTAGGAGGGAAAGACCTCTGGGGCCTTCAAAGAAGGAAGACTGAATGACTGCACGCTTATCGGAGAGTTAATGTGGATTAGCTGATGGGACACCCCTCGGTAAATCCACAGGCATGCTTGCCTTGAAGAAGTCGCCTGCATGGAGGTTCAGGGAAGACCTTTAATCAGATTTAAAATCACTTTCTTCAGAATGGCAGGTGTTTGTAAAGACATGAAGACCATAGAAATTTCTAATCTTGAGTAAGGAGTGGTTATTGTTAATGTCACCTATGCAGAAACTGCAGGAATTCTGGGACCTCATTGGAAAAGTATCTGTTAATAAATGTCCTTTTTTGTATCATTTTAAAAATCCTGTACCTCCAGGAAACCCTACAAAGTAGTGAGTTAGATTTTCCTGAAAAGTAAGACCTTGTTGCTTAAGTCTGTGTCACAACACACACAAGTCAAGGGACCAAGACCTACTGATCCTGGCTTGTCCACTCGACATTGTCCAATTGCTAATAGAATGAAGAACCCTCATTCTGTCATTGTGTCATCTGCAGTTTGGATGGTGCCTGTGCTTGCCCTTGTCTCCTTTTGCTTCCTCAAGAAATCAGTGGCTCTACCACTTGTACGGTGCCTGATGTGTGTTAGGTCACTGTCTGAAAAAGGCGATAGCTGAAGGATGTGGCGAGCTGGACAGTCAGTACAGGACACCTTACCTTGGTCCAGTTGTTGTTTACCATGTGCCCTGCCATGACCTAGGACCCCTTGTTTGATCAGGTGTGTGTTCTGCATGTTTCTAAATGCTAGACTGCATTCGAGCGTCACCTCTTACATTGATGGAGCAGAATTCCTCGACAATGGATTTGCCTGTGATGTCCCACAACTAGGCTGCCGTGTCGACGTAAAATCCCCATCGTTATTGGTGTCTACACGGTGCCAGCTGGTCTGTGCTTGACTATTTTTTCAGACAAAATTTTCACCATTTTCCACCTCCCTACCCCCCGCAACCCTACCTTCCCAAGGCTCCATCCCTGTGGGCTGTCTTTCAGATCTTGAATGCACTGGGCTGATTCGGCCAAGAAATCTTTGTATACATATTTTTAAAGACTATTCTTTTCCTCTGTGTAGAATGTTTCTCCTTTGGTTCTTAGTTACATCCATCCTAAACTGCACTCACCCACAGCTTCAAATCAAGGGCAACTTGTTTATTCACACATTCTCCAAGAACTGTTCTCTTTCTCTCTCTGGACTCAGTTTGGAATTACATACTCTCTACCCTGATTATTTGACTGATCATCTCTGCAACTAGGCCTTAGGGTCCAGGAAGACAGAGCCTTTCTCTGGAGTGCATTGTTGTATCTGTGTTGGAGGCAAACATTAGACTCTCGATAATCATTAGGATGGATGGCCTCGTTTGTTACAGGACTAGCTTCCCCCTACCTATGCTTTAGCGGTCCAATAACCTTTCTCTAAATGACAAGAATTTCCATCAGATCTATTAACTGCCTGGACATTTCTGGTAATTCTTCAAATTGAGGCCTCTGTAAAATCAAAAGAGACTTTGCCATCTCATCTGGAGGGAATGAAGTTTTTTCACAAACAGGAATTTGAATTTGTATGTCTCTGAACAGTGAAAAGGATCTGCCAGCTGCTGACTCTATGATACATAATGAATATAAAACAGAAAGACAAAACAATGTTGAATTAATGATCCGTTGGGTTTTTAATTAGACCATCTTTTTGAAGCTCATCTTTTCCAACTGGAGCATCTTTAGATTTGAATGTCATTCCACACTGCTGGCCTGCACTGTTCAAAAAAGGCTCATCGTGGGCCCAGAGCTCTGTGGGCCTAGACAGTGGTGCTTGCTTGCTTCACGGTCACAGGTTGTCACGGCACTCGTGCGGGCGCCGCTGTCCAAGAGCGCGAGGGATGTGAGCAGAACCATCGTGACTTAGGTTTTGTGTACATTTGTCTGCTCGTGAGCAGATTTTGCAGTTGCAATTATTCACTCATTTTTTATACAAAACTATAAATTATATGTGTATATGTGCTTTGGGGTATAAATGAATACTATCTCTTAGCGAAGAGTGCTCATTAATTTAAAACTCTAGAACTATGATTTTTATGAACTGTAACTTACTTTAAATAACAACATTGTTGGGACTTTGAGATACACACACCTATATATGTAAGTTTTTAAATTGTGCAGTCTCCGATAACACTTCAGAAGTATAGAAACCAAGGTAAATGTCATAGACCACATTTTAATCCCTGCTCCCTCCCCACAGGTCCTCCTTACATAGCATGGAGGAAGAAAATGAGACGTCTACAGATAGCCCTGCTGAATTCAGTTAACTTTTACTAGTCCTGTAACATTTATCCTCAGCTTCCATGTCTGTGAAATGAGAATACCGGTATCTCACGTGTTTTAGATGATTAAATGTTAGTATTTGTACAGCGCTTTGAACAGGACTTGGCACGTAGTAAGTACTGGATTAATATTTTTAATAAAAATCTAGGTGCAAAGGTGTGGGTACACAGGGGTCCAACCCCAGTGATTCCCAGGAGGGGAACTAGGTTGATGACTCCTTGATTTTCCAGGGATACTCGTTTTTTTGAAAATATATATACTTATAATTTGTAGATGGATGCGATGTCTTTATTTTTTTATGTGGTGCTGAGGATCGAACCCAGTGCCTCAGATGTGCAAAGCAAGTGCTCTACCACTGAGCCACAACCCCAGCCCCAAGGGAGACTCAATTTTAAGCTCCTACTTTTTATGGGGGCATCATGTGGAGTATATTCTTTAAGCAATTCATAACATATGTATATTCAGTGTTGTGGTGGTTCTTATTTTACTTGATTAGTATTGTGTGATACACTACTGTGTTTAAATCTTGGATACTTCATGCTATCTTGTTTTTCTCTTCCTCATGATTTGCTTACAAGTGTAGAGGAGTTGATCAGTATGAGTCTCTTTTGTGAAAGCACAGGGGTCTAGGAACATGCAGTTTTGCTGAGAGGAAGCCTCATCCTCTGAGCCCAGTCCCGCCCATTCTGACTGAAGTAAATTTGGTCCACCAGGGCCAGTCCTCACTGGCTCAGGTGTGCGGGTAGAAGGCAGACTGCCTAGGAATTATCAAGCACACATGTTGAGAACTAAGGCTTAATTTTACCATCAACTTCAGTGAATTTCCAGAATCCAAGTTCTGCATGGGGGTTGGAGGTGGCTTTTCTAACACACACATTTAAGGTAAGAAATTCAGAGCCAAGCAGAAGCCAGTTGTGCTCAGTGCTCTAGAACAGTTTTCTTTTAAAGCCTCATTCATGAAATCCATGCCTCTGTTCTCTCCATCTTTGTTTCCTTATCCACAATACGATGATAATAGTTCCCACTTCATACGGTGGTTGTGAAAATCAGACTTCTATTTGAAAATTGCTGGGGAAATCGGAACCCATGAAATGTTGGCTGCCAGTATTTATGTTTTGCCCTGTTAGGTTGAGGGCACATGGATGTCAGGATAGGCTTGCTCTGTTACCGCTCTGACACATTTTAACATTTCTGTTGTTTAAGTAGGTTGTGGGGTCTACACATCCAGTGCTAGCCCTGTCTAGGCAGACAGAAATGTGACAGGAAGCATACTGTAGGAATGCACAGCTAGGGCTGGGGCTGGGGCTCAGCAGTAGAGCGCTTGCCTAGCACGTGTGAGGCAGTGGGTTCCATCCTCAGTGGCACATAAATAAATAAATGAAACAAAGGAGTTGTGTCCATCTACAACTAAAAAAAAAAAAAGAAAGAAAGAAAGAAAGAGAAGTGCACAGCTATGGGGACAGTTCGCTGCCAGGCAGAGTTCCGCTCTGTGCATTCTCTAATACTTCATGGCTGGATGAAATGTGCATGCTTATCATGAGATGCCAGAGTCACTTTGTACGTCAGTGCAGACTTGAGTGCTAGTTGACTTCTCCTCATCTAACTTCCAAAGGCTTGGAAACTTCTGTTCGGTGTGTGTTTCATTACATGTTTCATTAGAGCACTGTTGCTAGTAACTGTTCATGCTGAAATGTACTTTGAGGCCAAGCTTCTTTCCTCTTCAGGGATGGAAGACATTGTCGTTTAACTAATATACTCTTTGCTGCACAGATAATAACTTTCTGTGTGTAGGGCATCTCTGAAAGCTGCTAACTCTTCTGTGGGTGGTTCATAATTGGTTTCATTGAAGACCACTGTATGGATTCCAGAGCAAGTTGTTAAAGGCAGGTTTTAAATCCTGGAAATCAGAATATTGTTACTACTCAAAATATAGAGAAAAATAAAATAATCCTGAGGCACAGTGGGCAGATAAGTGTAGAAGTTTTTGGAAAAACCCAGTTTGAGGTGTTTATCAAAATAGTCTTGTCGTCATTACTAACATCTTTAGAAATGGACTACCATATTCTAGTTAACTACCACCTTAATCTATATAAAAACTAAATTCTCCCAGTTATAAAAGAATTCTGGGGCAATCAGATGGTGCCTTACATTGATACAGGAGATAATTCCCTCATGGCCACAGAGTATAACCCCACTATTCGTTGCATTTTCTGGATGCACTGTACATGAGACACCCTTTCCACTAGCACTCATGGGGTCCCCCTTTTATGGAGATACTACCAAGTGGTCTGCACTGGCATGTTCTGGTGGCTGGAAGAAAGCTGGCTTCTGGGTCCTTTGGACACGTCACCATCGTTCTTGGAGCACCTTCACATTTTCTGGTAGAAAGAACAATTACGGTTGCGCAACTGGCAGCTTTAGTTAATTATGTATTCTATACTTTCAAATTGCTAAGCGACCAGTTTTAAGTGTCCTTCCCATGGGTGGTGGGGAAATGGTAAGCTTGAGAGGTACCGATACTCTAATTAGCTTGATTCTACCATTTTACAATGCACACGTATGAAAACATCATGTTGTACACTGCAAATAAAAATGTTTGTTTGTTGCTGGGTGTGCCTGTAACCCTAGTGACTCAGTAGGATCACGAGTTCAAAGTCAGCTTCAGCAGTTTAGTGAGGCCCTGGGCAACTTGATGAGACCCTGACTCAAAAGAGAAAAAAAAGGGGGATGGGAATGTGGCTTAAATGGTTAAACACCCCAAATTGAATCCCTGTGCCCCCCCACATTATTTGTCAATTAAATATAAAATATATAAATAGGTAAGATATTCCATTGCTACCTACTGCGTTGCTGCCTATATCCTCTTAAAAACAAAAACCAAAAAAACAAATCTAGTTGTAGATGGACACAATACCTTCACGTTACTTACTTTTTTATGTGGTGCTCAGGATCAAACCCCGTGCCTCACTCATGCTAGGCAAGTGCTCTGCCACTGAGCTACAACCCTGGCCTGCCTATATCCTTTATTAGACAAAGTCTATTGGGCCCTGCTTGCCCTTCCTCTTGGTATCACCATTGCGCTCCTGTCCTCCCTTGACACCTCGCTTACGCTTGATGCTCAATGCATTGGCACTTTGTACGTAAAGCTTCTCTCATCTTCCAGGTCAGGCTTGCCCCTTTTCCCAAGTTGTAACTCAAAAAACACTCACCTTGGTCTGTTCAGAGTATGGTCAGTGGTGGCATATGCTTTCAAAGTACAAAGTCCTTCTGATGGGACTGATATGTTAGAAAGCAATGTGAGCATCACCTAAAAGTTCATGCTGCAACTGTGCAATTTCTTCAAGAAACTACACAAACAGTAGGTAGGCTGCGTCTCCCTGTGTCAGTGTACAAGACCCACGCTTGCCCCTGTTCCAAACATCTGGCTGCCCCCCTTGCAGAGTCAGTTACAACCAGCAATTCTTTGGGGGATCCACTTCCATGCGCAAGTGATAGGCCATTTTTTAAGGTAAAGTGGTGTATTCAGTATTTATTTAGTATTGTATCCCTAGCACAATTTTCCCGATCAACCCTCTGTCTTCTGTGGCATAATTCTGCATAGCATGGTGATTGTTATAGGATATGTATGTCAAGTTAGAGCAGAACTGACTACATAGGAACACCATGTACACTTAAATTCTGGTTAAAGAAAAAGTTACACAGTTTTCATTAACCAGCATTAGGTCTGAGACACATCTTTGGCATTTAGTATTGTTTGACGAAAAGCTGAAAAGCTGTCATTCACAGTTCATGGGTGATGCTGTTTTTCCTGTTGCCTATGCATCTCTCTCTGTCCATTACCTGGGTGGAGATGATTGCTGTTGGGTTCTAACGAGATGACCGCCATAAAATATACAGGACAGGGCCCAGCATGTTAGCAACCACTCAATACAGGATGTTAGTATCATTGATTTACTTATTGTCTGTAACATAAAATACCTTATATCAACACCGTTCTTTTTCATAGCCCTAATACATTTTGAAACGATTGTCTTTCTTACAGAATCCACTGAATAATGGTGTGTTTTAAGGGAGGAAAATCTCATTATGTTTGTTCTATTTTGTTGGAAAGTATTCTCAAACCCCTATTTCATGAGAAATAACCAATTTTGTATGTTCCCAGGTAGCAGTTGAGCACTGGGACAAGAAAGCTTTAATGGAGTGTTTAGGTGGGATGGGAGAAGTTTCATAATTCTCATAACATCCCAGAGTCTGTGTAATAAAAATGAAAAATACGCCTGATGTGACAGTAGAGAGGAAGGCTGTGTTATGATCTGACTTTGAAATATTGATGTGACTAAAGTAAAATTAAAGTTCCTGCAGTAAAGTCGAGCATTTGCTCTACTTTCCACCTGTAACGTATGCTTTTTAATTGAAGTGGCTGTGTTTGAGAAACAAGCACTACCTCACGGCTGGGAAGGGACAGAATGTTTGTAGTCAGGGTTTCAGAAAGGTCACCATACTGAGGGAGTTTTCGTAGGTAAGAGCGAACACACGATGATAGAAAGCTCCAGTATGTCAATGGGCACAGCACTAACAGGGGTCAAGGAATTCACATCTCCTATTAGGATAGTTTAAAGCAAAGAAGGATTTTTGTTATTAGAATTGATCTGGAATCTTGGCCTTGGACTACTGCTGGGTGATTCTGGGCAGGTGACTCCAGGTCTGGCTAACGACAGTGTCAAAATTTAAACCAGATTGTCGCCAGAATGCCTGATATAAAATCTTACCTCTTTCTACCTCTACCACGGAGACTTTCCTGTTGATGTGAAGATGAAAGGAAATCATGTGTGAAAAGTAGTTAACATGGTATCCGGCCTCTGGTGGTGGTTAGGAACTGCACGTGTCATTATTAGACAGCTTTGCAGTGTGCGGAAATGCTTCATGCTGTTCTGTGTAGGCCTCCGATCTTTAAATAGATGTGAGATGGGTAGACGAAGTAGAGATGTGCACCACACACCAAATAGTCAGGGGTAGGCATCTGATCCCTGAGTCATAATGAACAGAGAAACCTAGATGATGACTGAACAAGACCTAGTTTTACGTGTTTTGTGTTTGCCATTGAATGGCTGCAGGCAGACCCGGTATTAAGTTTATATGCAATTGCATTATTTATTTGAACGTAAGGCAAGTGCTCCAGGTGAATACAAATCGGTTTCTGGAGCATGAGATAAGTGATTTTGTTCATGCTCGAAATCAGCTACATCTCAGAAGTTTGCTCTGCTGACCGGAAACCTGATGCTATGTCTTTTCCCACATAGTGTCATCGGAGAGAGGCTGTCACTGCAACTGAGCACATCCTTGGGAAAGCTTAGTGTTGGCCTCCCAATGCCACTTGGACAAGCTGCAGGCTATCTTGATGGCCAAGTCTTGCAGAAAAGCCACTTGTGATTCCAAGCACAGTCCCCCCCCACCCCCCCGCGGCATACACTGATTGAGAGAATTTCTGTCCCCCATCAGTCCTCTGACCCCTTAGCCTTGACTTCAAAAATGTTTTCCACTTCCAGTTGTCAGGTAGGTAGGAGCTCTGTTCTTTTATCTAGCCAGCGCTGTCACTGTTGGCTCTGTTGCATGATCTGAAAGGTTATGTACGACTCCTGCTGGTTTCTCTTCCTTGCAGTGATTTTCCATGCAATGGCAAGACACTTTTCCCACAGTCAGCCTGGAGAGAGAGACTTGTGCCAGATTCCATCAGCTCCCTTTAAAGCTCCAGCCATGTTCATCCAGGCTGAACCTGAAGTCTTTTTGCAGGAGATGATATCTGATTCTGCATTGTGATGTAAAAATTCTGGCTTGTAACCTCACTGAGGACCGTTTTGGGTGAGAGAGAAAGGTGCTCTGTGTTCATTTTCAAGTGAACCATTTCAAGAAAATGAAGTCTGAGCTTAAAGGCCTTCACTTTCTAAGGATGCAACACAATATTCCACTGTTATAACTGAAAAGCTGTCAAACCTTGCCAAACTTCAGTGCTCATTATTGACATAAACATAATCAAATGAAAATACTGATGTCTAATGAAGGGTTTAAGAAAGCCCTTAATATTTATTAGGCATATTCCATGTGTTTTAAAGTTCAGCGTTCATCACGACTAGACCCAGGAATGTTACTAGAAGACAATGTCAGAATCTCAAAAAAGCAGAGTGTGCTCTTATTTCAGTTCTCAAAGCCAATGACGATAGTTTTCTGGTGGATTGGGACAGTTCAGATCATCAGGATCCCCCAGCCCTCCTCTCTTGATCAGTTCTGGGTTTGATTTTGGGCACCTTCCTCTTGTTCCTCTTGGGCTGCTGCTCCCAGCTGCCTGCTGAGCGGCGATCACTTGGTTCTTGCCCTTCAAATTACTTCACCATCCCTGAGCTCACTTCCTTCCCTGTGTGCATCTTTACTTCCCTGCATGTCTAAAACTGCCTGGGTGGTGATGTGAGGCAGGGCCCTCAGCTGCTGCCTGCACTATGTGGCACCCGTTAGTTAACATGCTGCGTGGTATCCCTGGCTGATGGGGAAAGCATTGCAGCAGATGAAATCTAGCTGTGCTGAATTGCCTGCTTAGGGGTGAGTCTGGGTCCATATCTCTCAGCAGGGTTCTCAGCTATGAGTGGCTTAAGCCCCCAGAGAGCAAATAAATAAAATAAGACTGCCGGGGGCTAGGGTTGTGGCTCCGTGGTGGAGCACTTGCCTGGCACATGTGAGGCACTGGGTTCGACCCTCAGGACCACATAAAAATAAATAAAAGGTATTGTGTCTATCTACAACTAAAAAAAAATAAGACTGCCCTGGAAACTGTAGGCGATGGTCATTCAGTTGATGCCTCTAAATAGAACAGTGAGGACGTCTGAATGGGGCACAGAAGCAACATGCATCCTAATGAGAGGGAGTGAGCTCAGCCGCACAGCCGTGGCTGTGTGGTCTGGCTTTGATCTTGCCTTCCAAAGATCCATTTCCCTTTCTTTTTGTTTGCAAGGTGTTGGATGAAGGAATCTGAAAAAGCACTATTTCCTCGTGTTGGCCTTGGGGTATGCAGTCTGGCCTGTGTCGTCACCTGTTGCCGGTCTGCCTTCTCTGCTTTCCTAGACTCCCTGTAGGACCCAGCAGCCAGGCCCACCCCGTCCCCGGTGCCGACAGCAGTCCCACTGCAGTAGTTGAACTGCCCTTCACATTTTGAATACACATAAAGATAGCTGACCTGTCTCAGGGAATTCTGTGGGTTCCTCTTTTAATTTTCCTCACCACCTCCAGGTACCTGAGGTCAGCCATGCGCTGTGCATCCTTAAAGCCTTTGCTCAAGATGTTCCTTCTGCCTTGGGTGCTGCTCCTGGCCCTCTGGACGTGGCTGCTGCTGAGCCATCTGAAAGCCTCGCCTCTTTGGGGGCGGTCATCGCTGGTCCTCAGGTCAGTCTTGTGGTCGTCTTGTTTTGTTTGTTTACAGTTTGTTATTTCCTTTTTTTTTTTGGGTGCATTTCTTCGGACTCTGTGTTGCACAGCACAGAGACCCGATGTTTTGGCTCAGCGTAGAGCTCTGGGCACAACGTGTGCCCATGTCATAGCAGCTGAGCAAGTGAATGAATATAACCTGTGCGGCCAAGATCAGCGGAAGAGGGAGCACCGCACTGCAGTGCAGCAGGAGTGAGGGATGCGGTGCAGGTCTGCCACGCGGGACTTGTGACGCCTTGAGCCTTTCATGTAACCCCTCTGAGCCTGGGTGTAGTACCTAAGAAGTGAGGTGAGTAACAGTAGATAGTATGAACAGAAGCAGAGCATTGTTCCCTGTGATTCAGTGAGGGCAGCAGCCGCCAGAGGTGTGTTGGTCAGTTTTTCCATTGCTGAGACCAAAAGGCCGGAGAAGAACAATGGTAGGAGTAGGAAAAGTTGATTTGATGCTCACGGTGTCAGAGGTCTCGGCCCATAAACAGCCGAGTACACTGCTTTGGGTCCGAGATGAACTGGTACATCCTGGTAGAAGGGAGTGGCAGAAGAGAGCAGCTCAGAACGTGGGAGGCAGGAAGTGAAGAGAGACCTCTGCTCACCAGGGACAAATATAAACCCCAAAGGCACAACCCCAGAGACCCACCTCGTCCAGCCACACCTACCTTCCTGCAGTTACCATCCAGTTAATCCACTCAGGTGGATTAATGCACTGATCAGGTTAGGGCTTTCGTAGCCCCATCATTTCACCTCTAAATCTTCTTGCATGGTCTTACATGAGATTTTGGGGGGCACCTCACATCTAAACCGCAACGGCAAACATCCCCATGCGTATTAACTATGCTTGTCTGTACGTGAGAAAGACATGAACCTCTCTCCCAAGCAGGAAGCACGTCTCTAGCTCAGCTCATCTTGTGCCCCGACTGTCGTCTATCATGGGTAGGAGGAGCTTGACTGATACCAAGGAAGGAGTCCTGGGCACACAGCGACAGAGGTTCCTTTGGCCGTCTTTAGCTCCATCACTTGCGTCATATTAAACAGCTGGAAAGGACTTGATGGGAGAGGAGAAGAGCCTAAGTCTCGCAGGGACTTTGCATCCGCTCACATGGCACAGGGAGTGGCCACTGACGTTGCTGACTCATCTTTGACACGTTCATGAAACAGTGGAGCATGATAATCAATAATTCCTTATACCACCCGGAGCAACAGTAAAAATCAATAGTCGGGCCATGCCCTCCTGGGAAGGAGGAGGGGAGGTTTTCTTTCAGAACACTTCGCCTCAAACCCAGGTTGGCACCTCTTCCTCTTGTCACCAGGGATCCTGGGATGGTCGCCGCCTCAGTGTAGTGACTGCTTTGGGCACCCAGGTTTCTTTGTTTTTCATCTGGCGATATGGCTGCTGACTTGACTTTACCAGGACCCTAGATGCATTTTTTTTTTTTTTTTTTTTTTTTTTTGGTACTGGGGATTGAACTCAGGGGCACTCGACCACTGAGCCACATCCCCAGCCCTATTTTGTGTTTTATGTAGAGACAGGGTCTCACTGAGTCGCTTAGCGCCTCCCCGTTGCTGAGGCTGGCTTTGAACCGATTCTCCTGTCTCAGCCTCCCTGAGTGCTGGGATTACAGGCTTGCGCCACCGCGCCCGGCTCTAGATGCATTTTGTGTTGGCATTCTCATTCCTCTTTAGGTTTTTATTTTCCCCCAAACTCAAAAATAAATAGGTGAAAAACCCACCTTCTTTTGAAAGTAGGGAAACGATCCATAAGATGATCCATAACAGGAATGTGAAGTAAATGCCTATGTACAATCCAGAAAATCCCTAGGCTGATGTGTAGAGTGCTTATACTGAAAATAATTTTTAGAAAAAGATCTTTTGTTTCATCTCCCACCTGAAATGAAACTATAACAAACTTTGATGCAATCCTGAAAAAGAAAAATTGGGTGGAAGAATGAGTCCGAGATATTTTTGATTTGTTTGGTGCTGGGAATTGAACCAGAGGTGCTTTACCACTAAGCTGTCTCCCTAGTCCTTTTTACTTTTTATTTTGAGAAAGGGTCCCACTGACTTGCTTAGGGTCCTGCTAAGTTGTTGAGGCTAGCCTTAAACTTGCAATCCTCCTGCCTTAGCCTCTGGAGTTGCTGGGACTACAGGTGTGCATCACCATGCCTGGCCTCTAAAGAATCATTTTCAAGGTAAATTTTCTGTTCGATCATGGCTTATGAGATCACAGTTTGGGTTTTTTTTTTTTTTTTTTTTTTTTTTTTAATGTCAAGGAAGAGAAAAATCCACTTTTACTCCCTGTTGTATATAGTGACGTCTGTGGTGGCATCAGGCTCACACCCTCAGTGAGCTTGTCCTGAGGAAGTTATCCTCATGTCCCCAGAAAAAGTTTATCGCCTTTAATGTGTGGATCATCGTCCCCTCCAACCCCACAGAAGTTTCCCTCTGAAATGTGCCTCTCCACGAATGTTTCTTTTCTCAGGAACCATTAGCTCCATTTCCTGCTCCAATTGGAACTTTAAAGGGTTCTTTAATATTGAGGTTCCATAGTTTCCATTTCATGTGCATTTGTTTTTTTGCAGTTGGCTAATGTTTGAATGATACTTCTAGACTGTTGCCTTCTCTCCCCGCTGCCCCCGTCCTGGTGTTAAATGTATATTCAACCAGTTAATACCCCTGGAGCACAAGTAACAGTGGCTTTCACTTACAAGTTCTCAAGTTTTAGGTGTTCTCCTCCTCAGGTACTTCCTGGTGCTTGGATATTGTGTGAGAATTCCAGTTAGCCTCACTGTACCCGTTGTTGTCTCCCTTTAAGCGGTGACTCACAGAGCCACCAGAGGAATCTTTATGGAAACTTCAAATCAGACCAGGTCATGGGGTCTCTTCCCAGACGCCACACTGCCTTGCGGCACCTGATCTGGCTACACTGCCAGCCTCCTAGCTCAGGTCTCTGAAGTACGGTTCACGTGGCATTCTTGGGTGCTCTGCATTCATTCCTTGCAAAGGTATTTAATGCACACCGTTCTGTATGCCCAGAATTTTATTTTTTGCATGAATTCTTCATTAACTTCTAACTCACCTTTCAGGTTCAACCCCCATGCCCTAATATCCCTCCACCCAATTGAATTTTTTCCTGTGATGTTCTCTGAGAGCCTATTCTTTGGATTCACTTTATTCACGGTATATGTTGAGAGTAATTTTCTTGACAGTGATGGAATCATTGATGTTAACTACCCTAGTAAGAATTTAAACTTCTTGATGGCAGAGGTACAGGTATGAATAAAAACAATGTCCAAAAATATTTCCAAATGAACAAGGATAACAATTTTTTAAAAATATAATTGCAGAGGAAGGTGTACATACAACCATACTAATGAGTAAAACTGACGATTTTTCTCGGATATAAATGTATTTGGGGTACATTCTGGTTCCTAAAGTGAATACAGTTAGAATGTATTAATTCAAAATTCTGTTTTGGAAGAGCACGTGTGACCCATTAAGAAATAGTCTTCTCTGGCACAGCTTAGATGAAAGTGGGAGCTTTCTGACTCTAAAGCTCATTCTGCTACACTGGTACTCACTTTCAACTAAAAAGCCTATTTAATAAAAGGGTAGATTATAGACTTGTTTAATTTTTCATCCTCTAAGGCTTTAATTGACAGTGCTTGGAAAAACAAACAGTTCTAAGTAGTTCTAAAGGAAAGAGACAGAAAATTCTGAATCTTGACCACGGACGGCACATTTGTATGCTTTTCTATTTGCGTTCATTTTCCCCACTAAGACAAGTGAGCAAATGTCCTCTGCCTGCAGTGGAAACGTGGTCCGATTTCCTTACCAAATCCAGCTTCTTTTCTTGGCCATTCAGGATTTCTATCTTGTCCCCCAACTGTCTACACTGTCACATCCAGGTGCACTTCGCAAATGATCCAAAGATGAGCAGAAAGGAAAAGAAAAGAATTTAAAAAATCAGTAATGCACAGATGGAACCTACAGACTATGTGCAGAGAGCAAGTAATGGTGTCCGACGGTTCTGCTCACACACGGTTATGGCATGCAACAGAGGAAGATAAGGGCAAACTGTGGAAAGTGGACGGAGAGGGAAGGTTAAAGCCACATCCGGAATGTAACTTTAAATTCTTTGATTTTTCAAGCAGACATTGAGCGATCCAGTATCTTTACGATTTTCTTGGTGTGACGGGACAAGAGTTTTTCCCCCTCAGTCTACTTTACGTTATATACACAGTGGAATGAAAACAGAGGACGCTGAGCAGTTCCAAAGCAGAGAGTATGCATGGTAATGCATCAAGACTTGTGCTGACAGGAGCCCCCATATTGCAGTAGAAAGTTATGGTGCCTTTACAGACACACAGAATGGATCTGTATAATGGAATACGCATGCCAGAGAACGGGGACAAAGATCTGGCACCCTGGAGAAGGTGAAGCAAAGGGATTAGAGAGAGGAAAAATGGGATTTACTCCCCAGGTATAACAGGAGAAGCTCTCTTGGGGTGGCCTTAAATTGGAAAAAAAGAAAAACGCACCGGTCAAGGATTTGAAGGGATGAGTTGACTGAGGGAGGTAACTGAGCTTGAACTGGAAACGCATCTGTAAGCATCAAGAAGTAACCATGTTACACATCCTTCTGGGTTTTGCAGTTTGGCTGGCTAGTTGTGGGGGTGTTTAAGAATGAACAGTCCAGTGCTACTTTGACTATTAAGCTGTAGCAAAGACCTCATGTCTATGAAATGTGCTGGGGGAGAATTCTCCTTTGCCTTTGTGGTCAGATAGGTGATCCTTGAGTTTGTGCTAGGACTCAGGGCTAACAGAGACGTGTGTGGTGTGAACATGAAATCACTGAACTAATCTGAGCTCCAGTTTTTGTCACTTAATTGTTGTGAGAATTGAGAAACAGCCATTTCTAAACTCTTGTGTATACCTATGGATGGTCTTATGTAGCTTTTGAACCTCAGAAACATCTCCCTCCTTTCTCAAGCCAGTACGTTTTCTTTTTGATTAAAATCCATCATCTCCATATGCTGTGGTTTGGATATGAAGTGTCCCCCAAAATCTCCCGTGTCGATCCCAAAATGTTCAGGGATGCAATGACTAGATTGAGAGTTGTAACCTGATCAGTGGATTAATCCATTTGATGAGTTCCTAATTTAAATGGACTAAACTGGTTGCTAAGTTTAAGCAGGTGGTGGGATGTGACTAGAGGAAGTAGATCACGGGGGTTGTACTTTGGGGTACCCTGGTACCTGTCTTGCTCGCTGGCTGTGCTTCTTGTCTACAAAGAAGTGAGCACCTTTACTCTGCCCCGCCCCTCTGCCATGTTGTTTTCCTGCAATGGGGTCAGGCAACGGTGGACTGCACCTCTGAAACTGTGAACCCAAAGTAAACTTTTCCCCCTTACAGTTGTTTTTTTCAAGTATTTCGGTCGCAGAGATGAAAACTTAACATACTGTATCGTGCCCCAAATTTAGGAAGGTTATGTCATATTTTGAAGAACATTAGAAGTTTGAAACAATATACCAATAATGTTTAGATTTGGTAAGCAATGATACACCAATTATCTGAAAAGCATTATAAACCACTGCTCACATATCCGTACTGTAAAGTTATTAGCGATAGATAAAGACACATCAGCGGCAATGTTGTGTCTGAGTACTGAGCTGCATCATCCAGAGGGATCGTACGTTCAGGACTGAGAAGCTGGATCTTGCAGATGCCGGTAAGGTGATCACCTGGTAGCCCTCTGCTGACCCTCTCTGGGAATTGTGTTGGCTGCAGAGGCTTCATCTTGTCGAAGACGATAGTCCCATTTCCATGGCACACTGCCAGCAGTCGGTGGGAAATGCCGGCGTATGATTTTTTGCTCCAGTTTTTTCCTCCAGGTGGGCACAGCTCCAGAGCTCCCTGAGGGTAGCAGCCGGTCCTCATCACAGCCCAACTTTTCCGTCCAGTCGTCACTCATGAGTAGGGATACTGTGCAAATTTCTCGTCATTTCTTGCCATTGCTAGACCTTTCCTCACGATGGATCTGTTTAAATCTTTAGCCTAATTCTTTGTTTTAAATTGGGTTGTTTACGTTTTGTTGAAAGTGGAGGATTTTGTATTCTGTGTACAGATCATTGATCAGATATGAACTTTGAAAAGATGGCTGGTCTATGGATTGTTTTCATTGCCTTTGGCAAACCAAATTCCTAGTTGTGATAAAATCTGAATTATCAACGTGTTCTGTAAGACAGTGCCTTTGGAGTGACACCTAAGACAATCTTTTCTCACCCAGGATCGTGGATTTTGTCTTATCTGTGTGGTTGTAGATTTCATGTTCAGATCGATGATCAGTTTTATGTCAGTGTGGCAGCAGGTGTGGATCTGAGTTTACTTTTTGGACTTGTATGTTATTTCAGTACCATGTATTCCAAAAGCTATCATATCTCTACTGGATTGCCTTTGCGTTTTGGTCAGTAATAGTTGTCCGTATATTTGTGGGTTCGTTACTGGGTTTTAGTTGGTTCTGCTGATCTGTTTGTGTGTCTTTCTACCAGCGCCCTGCTGTTTTGATGATAGCACTATGACAATTCCTAAAATCGGATGGTATTAAAACTCCAACTTTGTTGTTTCCTTTCAGAGTTATTTTAACTGGGTCCTTTGCATGTCTGCATGAGTTTTAGAAAAAGCTTGTCTGTTTCTACACGACAAACGTTGGGACTATGATGAGTGTTGGGCTGAATGTATGGAATCGCAGAACTGATAGCTTAATGTTGAGCTTGCCAGTTCATCCAAAAGGCACCACTAATCGTTTCAGTCCACTTTATAAAAGTAGTAATTGTACATAGCTATGGGGTATCATAACAGTTATAATGAATAAGTATATATATTCGGATTAATGGATGTACACACACATACATCTACTCAGTATATAATGATCCATTAATTCGAATTACCACTTCATTAAACATTTATCATTTGAGAATGTCTGAACTCCTCTTAGTAAATACATGATAAACTGTTGTTAATGCTAGTGACCGTCCTCTGCTATAGAACTTGGTTTTATTCTTCCTATGTCAGGGTTTTCTCTGAGCAGGGTTTTTCAGTTTTCCATATACAGGCCTATTTGAAGACACTGGACCCTTGGGAGGATCCCATGCGAAATGTTGTCTGTCCTGGATTTGTCTGTTTTCTCCCAGTGAGGTTCAGGTTGAAGTATTTGTCAGGAGCCCTTCATGGGTGGTGCCGTTGTCAGCCTGGGCACCCCATCAGCGGCGCACACTAGCGATGCTCAATTTGCGAAGTAAAAGCGTAAGGCTTTACTTGATGATGATGTTTTGTTTTTTTACACTCTCTCAGTAAGTACAAGTACAGTTATCTCTAGAGATAAAGAGGGAGCAGGAGCCACTACTTCCTTCCCCTCCCCTCCCGCCTCTGTGGTGACTGGTAGACATGTGCCTGGTCCTGGTCCCTAACCCCCAGTGACCCTAGTCTTAATAACAGGGGCTCATGGGGAGGACACCCGGATGAGCTCCGGAGGGATTGAAGTGAAGAAAACAAAATCCTCGCCCTTCTAAAGATCACTTCTCTGTGTTGACAATCCACACTCTGTGTCTGTCTCCATGAGGTCTTATCACCGTGGAGCCAGATCGCTTTGGATCAGTTTTATAGGTTTCTGAGCTAAGAAGCAACCTGTTTTATAGGTGCTCAATCAACGTTAAACAAAAACAGGTGTTTCACGTACATAATGGTGCATACTACCTGTGAACAGATGGAGCTTCCAATAGGTGATTGCTTTCTTTCCATGCAGGGCATATTTTCTTGGTTGTGAGAAGAATCTTTATCCATTGGCATTTTACTATCTCAGGCTTGGTGCTGTGGGGTTTTTTTTTTTTTGTTTTGTTTTTTTTTAATAGTTGTAGATGGATGCAATATCTTTATTTATTTATTTTTATGTGGTGCTGAGGATCGAACCCAGTGACTCACGCATGCAAGGCAAGCGCTGTACCACTGAGCCACCGCCCCAGCCCCCTGTGGGGCTTTACATAGGTGATCGCTTTAAAACAGTTTGTCTTTTAGTAAAGTCACAAAATATGCCTTGCAACGGTCATGGTGCCTCTGCCTTGTTTGGTTAGTTCGGCAAGTCACATTGTGGTAAAGCATATTTCTGTGAAATAACGACAACATGTCGTCCATCTTGCAGCTGGGAGGTATTATAGGGTATATGGTTTGTTTTGTTTTTGCCGAAATGTGGGATATGACCATTACATGAACCTTGTTTGAAAACGTATGCCTCTATTGGTTCTTAGTAAACTGCCTTTGATAGAGGATTCGGATGCACGGAGTATTCCTTTGCATCCCTGAAAACCCAAGTTTACAGGTGTACTGCAAATAATAGAGAAGTAGCGATATTCATTTGTGTTTACCTTCCCAACACTTATATGCCTTGTTTTCATTAAAAAAAAAATGGCAAGAGTAAAAGAGTTGACATGTGTACAACAAAAATAGGAATGAGAAGAGCTCAAAGAGTCACGTTGAACACAGGGGATTGTATAGTGACTATTTGATGATGTAATGTCATGGTGCTGTTTTCCATTCTGTCGTCTGCACTGTAGACAAGAATATGGATTTTCCTAGGATGTCTTATTGCTCTTTAAGAAATCATTCGTCTCCCCATTGCCCCCCCCACCCCCCAGGAAAAAACCCTTAAAGAAACTATACTGTACTTTGCCACCTAATTCCCACCACATTAATGTATACTGACGAGTATTCCTTGCATCCTAATCCTCCATCAAAGGCAGTTTAGTAATTTGTGAGTAACAGTGGCTTACTGTTTTGAAAAAGCTTGACATAGTGATCATATCACACTTTTGGGGGCGCGGGGGACAAAAACAAAAAAACCCCAGAACCTTGGCATTAAATCTGTAATGATTATGCAGTGAGATATAATATATGACATTTTCCACGGAGGGTATTATGTACTTGCTGTGTATCCAACTCTTTCTCAAAATGGATGGGGTGAATTTCACACATCTCTGCTGCTGGGAACTCTTGCTGCAGCTGGCCTTCATTAAGTGTCTCACAGTGAATGAGTTGTCAAGATAGGATGAAGCGAGCTAAAATGATGGTCAATTTTTATTTAGCCAAAAGGCTACCAAACAATGACAGTGCAACCAGTCTTCATTTTCGCCAAATGATATCATTTAAGCTTCACACAAACATTTTAGAATATTCTCTACTCAAAAGATACATGGTATATCCTCTTGCTGGGTGTTTTAACACCATGTTCTCCAAATGCGTTAGAAAATTATTGAACTTGGTTTATGAAATTCACTTTGAGGTCCAGGAAGGCTTGATGCTTTCAACATGCATTTAGATGTTAGAATGTGTTTATATGGATGTTTACATACATGACGGGTGTTCCTTCGTGCAGCCTGGGGGAATCTCTTTTGATGCATGTGAAGCTCAGCATTACATGACAACAAATGCTAAATAGGTTTTTCATTCCTAGCTACCCTGATTTGGTCATTACGCCGTGGGTAGCAGGAGTGCAGACACATGCCTGGGAGCAGAATGGTTTCTGCAAGCCCTCCCCAGATCCCTGGGGAAGTGTCTCCTGTAGCTAACAGTCTGGGCCGTATCATGAGACCAAGGCTCGTATCTGATTGGTCAGGTCTGTCCTACAAGAATCAGCTACATATCAAGATTACCTGATTTTCCCACACACTATATAGTTTTTCCTCTCTCATGACAATTTAGTAGCTTACATCTCTTCCCTCCACCAGCACACTGGAAGCTGAATGTCTCAAAGGCGTCTGTTATTCCTTGGGAGAGCCAGGCATTTGACACTAATGGACAGCAATACAGTGGGAGCGGGAGCTTAGCAAGAGTCTGTGTGGACATTTTTGTTCCCATCATTCCCTGGGTATTTCTGAACTCTGCTCTTCCCTAATGGTTATTGTGATCCCGTAAGACCCTTTCTCCTCTTGCAAAAGTGCGTTCCAGCCGCTTTCATACGTTTCTTTTTCTAAGGACTGGACTGAATCAACAGCACACCTACCTAGGCATCCAAGTGAACCCTATCCAGATGCTTATATCTGAGTTTCTCTCTGACGGCGTCATCTCCTTTGGTTTCTGCCCAAGGTGATGTCTCAGCAGAAAAAGCATGACCACCCCCGCAATCACTCTTTCCACCCCCACAATCACTCTTCCATGAATACCTTCTTAAAATTTCCCCGTTTCTGTATTCCATTTTCTTAACTTTGTTTGGTTTTCTGTCTTTACTTGGAGAACTGCAGTATCTGTAGGAGGGGAGAAGTCTAGAATGTGACCGCCACCCCAACAAGGGAATTTTGGGTTCTACATCCCTTTGGTCATCTTTTGTGCTGGAGCATGTGGGAGGCAGGAGGAACAGGTTTGCTTTCCTGAGCATGAGCTTGCTGTTCCTTTGTCATGGTTATACAGTGAGCCGCTTTAGTTTGTCCCAGGACACTGCACTGATTTCAAAAATAACCTGTGAGCGTCACTGACGGTCAATACTGAGTAGCGCCGGTGAGTGCAAATTCTCTTCCCAGCTCCCCTTCTAGGAGATGATGCCCATTTTAGGTGAGCTCATCCTTCAGTTGATAGGGATATCTTCTACTATTTTAAGGCACAGTCTGAAAGCCCCCATTATTTCATGTGTTCTTCTAGGACCTCTGGTTGACCCCTTTCCCTCCTAATGCTTCAGTTTTTAAATGACATTTCTGAAGTTGGTAGTCATGTATACTTTCACACACAGGCATGAAGTAGCTGGACACAGAAACAAGTGAATGCTGATGTTCACAGATGGAATTTAATGTCTCTGCTTAGGGTACATAAAACACTACTTGTTTTTTGTGTGTGTGTATCTCCCCCCAAAATATACATATATATACATATATGTATATACATATATATATACATATATATATTCCAAAACACAGCTTTTGATGTATGGATTATATAAAAACTGCGTCTAAATAAACACATGTATCTATGCACTGGAGAACCACCAAATGATAAGACCTCACTTTGCTATCGTATGTCAAGTGGAGGGTTAGGTGCCTTTCATCTGCTCCTTTAATCCTCTAGGGGGAAATGTGATCATTCTGAGATGATGGGTGGACAAACCAAGGTTCTTTATATAACAAGAATATGGTCACGTGGCTCGTACGTGGTAGGACCCAGATCTTAGACATGGTTTCTTTATAAAGAAACCATGAAAATGGATGCATTTATTTTTGACTTTTTCCACATGTCCAGAATTTCTGAAGAGGGCAGAAATGAGCAGATTCGTATTCAGGGTGAGAAGTTGTCTCTACAGTTGGAAGCCATATGGTACTTGGAGGAAGAAACAAGTTCATTCAGGAAACGTTTGCTACAAAATCTGCAGTGTCTCAGAGCCACTCCTAGGTCCCACCTAATGGGATCCATTAAGGATGGCCAATAGAGTGGATTAAATTGTGTCCCCCTCAAAACATGTCTGTCCTGAATCCTTGTTCAAATAAGGGGTCTTTGCCCATGTGATTGATCCTTCTATTTTTAGTCAGCATTTCTGGGAATGATTTCATACGTTGGGGAGGACGTGACTAGCCTGATGGTCGATCCTATATCTAAGCATAGATGTAGCTAGACTGCACATAATGTCATTGTGCCTATTATTAGCATTTGTCTACACGGTCTCCCCAAGAACAATCTGATCACCTCTGTTCAATGGAACCCTAAATAGCTTCTGATTTTCAAGGCGAGGGGACGCTGGGTGACATGTTGTTACATGTGGCATGCACAGAGTTTTCTCAGGTGCTAAGATAAAAAACGAAAATTCACTTCTTCCCCCTCTTTAGTCAGTAGTGAGACTGGAAGTATGCATTTTTAATGACCAGTGTTCCTTGAATCCTATCCTAAAAATAAACTGTGGTCACATTTATTTAACTCTGATGTTCTGTGAAGATCTCAGAATCATCTTGGTCTGCTACTTAGTTATTCCCACCATTTGGTGAAGAACCTACCTTGTACACAGTAAGTGCTTAATAAGCTTGAGCTGACAGAAATCGTGGGTGGTTGCTTCCCTTGAGTGGGGGCAGCTGTCCTTAGGCAACCCTCCTGGCGGCACGGAGAAGACAGGCAACCGTTTCTTTTCCGTCAGCCTCCTGAATTACGTTAAGCACAGCCTGATTGATTTCCCCCTGTTCTCGACTCTCTTGCCGCTGAACTCTGGCCGCATGAGTTAATTGTCTAAGCCGCAGTTTCCTCATTGCTGAGTGGGTGTGAGCATAACCCTCATGGGATTGTTGGCTGTGAAATAACTGAAATAATATGGATGAAAGGCTGAAGACGGAACATGGCATTTAGAAAACAGTCAATAAAATTGGTATCACCATTGTTGTCATTTAGGGAGCTAACAATTCCTCGCTTCTCTTAGCTGGAAAAGCTTGCTTTTATAGCTTCTGCCCTGGCCCTCGTGCAAGAATGAGAGGGAGGGACAGTCTACTCTGTGGTTGGAGAGTGAGAATCAGGCCTAGGCTGGGCTTGTGTTTAGAAGCTACGCTGGTCTTTGAGCCCTAGCCTATCTTCTAGGGGAGTCATTCGTGCTGTTTCTTCCTATGACTAAGTGATGGTTATAACCACACCTGCCCTGCCGGGTGCACAGAATCAAGACGACTCTGTGTGGAGATGAAGTTTGTGTAAGCCCTGCTCTCAGGCGTATCTGAGTGGCCACTGCATTTTTTTCTCAATGTCTATTTGTTTCCTTGGAACATGGCTGTCAACTTAGTATTCGGCACTCACGGTGTTTTACATCCTGCTGCTTTAGGACTTTGAGGTTGTGGTCTCAAAACCTTTGTGAAAGGAGCACACGCATCGGTTTCTGTCCCTTGACCGTGGATGGAGAGATTTGATGGACAGGGTTTAGACGCTGAACTAGTTGTGGGGAGACGTGACCCTCTGCAATGGACGTTCATCAGAAGAATCCAGTGGGTCCTGACATGGGCTATTTTGTGATAGGTCAGAAGTATCTGACCCTGGACTATATTTGGAGCATAATGTTGCTAGATGGATTTCTGTAAGTCTGAATTGCATATTTTCTGAAGATGAACAGAAAGTGTTTTTTAAATTAAAGTAATCATGAGTGCTGTGATTTACTGAGTGCCTATCACGGAGGAGTTTGTGTTTAGGTAGTGTAGAGGGGGACAGAAGGAAAGCAAAGTATGTATTCAATAAGTAGAAGTGATACACTGCACTGGTAGGTGCTATGGAAAATAGAATAAGGAGACTCTGAGAGCAGAGAAGTTTTCAGTATTCAAAAAAGGTTGGAAGTCATTGAAGGTGGAGCCTCGATGTGGACTTGACATTTTCAGCCAAGGGGTTCACTGGAGGTAGTGTATTTCGGAGAAAGCCCATAGTTTTCGAAGGCCCTGAGTTGAGAACACATGTGGTGTGTATGAGGAATTCCCTCGTCCTCTCGAGAAGATGGAATGGGATCATAAATCATGCTGTGTGCTGGTCCCTAGTCCCTGCCTCCTGGAAAGGGCTCAGGGAGATTTGGATAGTATTGTAACCAGGGGATACTCTACTCCTTAAGGGTTTGGTTCTTTTTGTTATTTTCTAATTCCTAGGAAATCATTGGAATGGTTTTGACTATTTTCACTGATATGACTTACATGGTAGATCTCATCAATTCTGTTCCTTGAGGACACATCCCCAGTAAAAAGGCTATAGGATACAGACTGTAGGGTGGGAGAAACACCATCTGGGTTCTTGAAAAACTTTGGGGGTGGGGGGAGGGGAGGGGAGGTACCAGGTATTGAATCCAGGAGCATTTAACCACTGAGCCACATCCTTAGTCCCTTTTTTGTACTTTATTTAGGAACAGGGTCTTACTAAAAGTTGCTGAGGCTGGCTCTGAGCTTGTGATCTTCCTGCCTCAGCCCCCTGAGTTGCTGGGATTCCAGGTGTGTGCTGCCACAGCTGGCTGCAAAAACATTCTCTTCGACGAGAAATGAAAGCTTTGAGGGAGGTGGTGTTTGTTTTCTGTATGTAACAAAAAAGAAACTGAGGCTTAAGGAGATGAAGGGGCTGCCACACAGACTCGCACACCAGGGGGCGACAGAGCTGAGCCGACACACACCTACCCAGTGCTCTTTCAGAAGACACCAGCCATATGGGGATCCAATATGGTACAGCAAGTGCCACTGTAAACCTGCAGTGTGGCCACCGCCTTTCTGTCCTGTCCTTGCCCTGGTCCTTGGGCAGAACGGTTACATCCCTGGGACCTAAGTAGGATGATCATGTTATCTTTTTGACAGGGATAGTCCTTGTTACCAGTGTGTCATACCTTACTACTGGTTTCCTTTATTCACTCTCATACAGATACTGGCTTGGAAGAGCAAGTGTGTGGTCATTCTAGGTAACGTGTTACCATGTTGTTCAGAGTAAGCCAAGGGCCATGCGTTGACTGGAAGCCTTGGCCATACACCTTTCAACCAGATAAAGGAACTGCTTTCCACAAGTTTATGACCTGTGTTTCTCCCGAAGTATAGGTAAAAAGGACCTGTTTCGAACTTGTCCATTTCCTTTTAGGAGGAAGGAGGTATAAATGAGAGTAAAGGTATTTACCAACCTGGCAGGGGTTGGTTGAGAGGTTAAGCTGAGTGCTTACATGGTGGGTGACTGGCCCTGGGAAGGAAGGCATTGCACCCCCCATCTCTTGTTCCTTGTGTCTCGAGACTGACTTTTGCTATGAATCATAGGACCACATCCTGTTAAGCATGCTGCTTTCTCCGCATTGCTCGTGCTTCCCAAATATTCATAATGTGAGCAATATGGTGGTGAGCCCTCCTCTGGGCCGTACGTTGAACTGGGTTGAAATTCCCTTAGTGGAACTCGAAGAGGAAGTCTCGCAGAGCCAGAGTGAGAATTCTTCCCCGAGGAAGCCTCATGAGATGTATGTAAGTAGCTCTTCCCGTTGCTGCTCCCCCTTGCCACCGGCCTCCTCAATTACAGAGCAGGAGCTTTGCCAGTTTGCCTGTGTTCTAGAAATGCATTCTCCCGTCCAGCAAAACGGGCATTAAGAAGCGTATAAATAATCATCTTATTCTCACATCTCTGCAACGGCAGAGAGGCTGGTGCTGCAGACAAATAAAGTGGCAGCTCATAGACAAGTGAGATGAATTTTGAAGGGTGAATCTTACACGATGCATTTGGAAGTGCAAGGAGCAACAGTATTTTTAAGCAGGACCCAAAGTCCACCTTTCCTTTACTGCTACCTGCTTTAAGCTGTGGCTTCAAGTCTTTTCCTAAGATAAGGTCCATGGCTAGGTCTCTGTTTTGCAGCTGTTGAAGCTAAAGTTGAAAAAGAGAGGGGAAACCTTTTGGGTCCCCGAACTGTGGGATCCTGTCATGTGTCAGAGCTATATAAATACCCAGTGCTATTAAAGCTTCATGTATTGAATGAAAAAGAAGCTCAGCCCCCCAACACACACCATTTTCTTTTAAACGACAGGAATCACAGCTCAGTTGGGGGTGGTCTAAGGAATTTTTATGAGTGTCCTACTGTCATGTTTTAAGGACCCTCTGGCATTGTTTTGGTTTTCTGAGGACATTATTATGTACTGTGAATGTTCTCAGTGTATTCTTAGAGAATGACCTCTGCGCTTCACCGACAGTGTGGCTGCAATTAATAATTTTTTTTTTAAATATTTTTTTAGTTGTAGATGGACACAATGTCTTTATTTTATTGCTTTGTATGTGGTGCTGAGGATCGAACCCAGGGCCTCACTCATGCGAGGCAAGCGCTCCACCGCTGGGCTACAATCCCAGCCCCTGCAATTAATAATTTTACGCATCTGAAACTGAATTAGGGCCAGGGCTTTGGCCACTAAAACATTTGTTTACTCAAGGTGACAGAAATGGTCTTTGCCAGCAGAAAGAAGCGTTGAGACATTTGTGCTGGGCCTGACACGATGTGCCAGCTTCTCAGCATAGTAACTAGGGGCCATCTGTGTGCGTTACGCACAGCATCTCACTTGTCCCCACACGGCACAGAAGATGGGTGTGCCATGTTTGATCGCCATGTTCAGGTACGGAGAGGAGGCTTAGTGAATTAAAATCTTACTCAAGGTCACAAGTTACAGATTGGCAGAGCCAGAATTTATACCTGGGAGCATCTTCGCTCCTGTGCTTACAGCAGCTAGTTCTTGAGAAATAGTCATGCCTCTTCCTCTCGTGGGCCTCTGAGTATCATGAAGTCATTTTAAAAATTATCTTATTTTCCTTGTGTAGGATCAAAGAAGTTTTCTTCCCCTTACTGAATAAGCTGGATATAGACACATCAGCATTCAAATCCAAATAATGTAGGAAAGAACATAAAAACAAATAACTCACTCTATAATTAAGTACTCAAATTTTCCATTTGAAGACTAGATAATGATGTGCTATAATTATTATAAAAATAACAATCCATTATCACCACTGTGAAATTAACAATTATTATTGAATTCATAATGGCTTAGAACATCTCTCCTTGTTAAAGGAACACCCGTCTTTGTCCTGCCCCCTTTTCACCAGGAGTAGAAATAAATTTCAGTAGAGAATGTCATAGGCCACAGTATGAGTAGGGATAGCTGGAGGAGGAGGAGGATGGTAAGCAGTTGGATTCAGTGCACAATCTTTATTTTTTTAAATGTAAATGCCAATGTCCGGTTCATTCATTTGTCTCTGCTGGGTGGTTTTGCTAAGTAAAACAGCACAAGAACCAATATATACCCACACAGGTTTACTTTACTATGTTGGCGTACGAAACGGGTAATGAACTGAAGGAAATTTTCATGGTTTTCTAGGCAGCCATTGTCCTTGGGGATTGACCTTGGCAGGGTGAGATACCGAATGTTGTGTGTTCTGCAGAGAGAATGAGTTATTCCTTTGGTTTGTCCCATCAGCTGGTCACAGGGCACCCCGTAACTAAGTTGTGGGAGTCACTGGTGGGAGTATCGGTAAGCCCCACCCAACTGAACTCAGTTGTCTGTGGGAACAGCACCCAGCCTAGCTTCTGTCGAGCCCTAGGAGACGAATTTATTTGTGGTTCTCCTGAGGCCATCACCTTGGAACATGGCAGGATTTCTATACAGCTCAGCTTAGGTGGATCTTGAGATATATGGACATATAATTACAGAATGGCATGCCTCTACCCCAGGTCGTAGAGGAAGCTGGCCTAGCTTGATCCTCTTGATCTTTCCTTTGCTCCAGGTCTCTAGGTCTTGCTTTGGTGTACTAAGGGTTTGGTTTTGTTTTGTTTCCCCTCTTCTCCTATCCCTATCAAAAAGTATAAATACGCATGCATATATATGTGTGTGTGTGTGTGTGTGTGTATACACAGACAATTTTTTCTCACTAAAAATATGAGAAGCAAAACCATTCGTACCCGGTGGCTTAAGTTCCTTACCACATTAAGAGACAGAAGTTAACGGATTCTCTTATTTCTTCCCTGAGGAGCTCCCAAAGTACCCTCCAGGGAGAGGGTGAGATTATGTATTTCTCTGGAGGTCTGTCTCTAGCACCCACATAAGTTGTACCTTGACTGGTTTCTAACATGGCAGTTGAATAGTTGTTAAAAAGTAGCGATGTCTCCTAGTGAGCTCTAAGGGACAGATCACTGTCTTCTGGCTGAAATACTCAATTTGTAGGACTCCATATAATAGAAAATAATGCACATAAATATTTAGAATGGTAATGGGTTCGCTGTTAAGATGGCTAGTGTACTTTCGGTTTGTCCTCTTTCTGCTGTCTGCAAACCATTCCTCCCTTGGTCTACTCCATCTTTTTAAATAGTAAGTAAGATTATCCACTGAAGCTGTGACTCTTTCCACCCTCTCTTTTCCACACCTATCTGCAGCAACTGTCTACTACTTCCATTATTTGTCACCTGAAAGACTTCTAGGTGTTTTCCATTATTGTTCTTGGCCTGCCCACCAGAGTTGTTTTATTATGATTGCTGTGAACGAGGTGATGTCGTACCCATGCTTAACCCTGTGCCCACCCCATGTGCTTTGTATGGTGTTTGCCTTCCATTCTGAAGGACTCAGCTGCATTTGCATTGCTGTGCACAATTTCATCCTAGCTGCTTCCCTCTCTCTACCATTCTCCTTGTACTTTGTCTTACAGTTCAGTCACTTTCCTGTTTCAGGTGGATGAATGTACAGTTTCAGTGGGCAACAGTGAGCTAAAGTGGCAAAAGACACTTTCCTGTTGTTACTTAATTCCCATTTCTCAGAAAGTATACATTCACATTGTCCCTCAGAGCAAGGAGGGGCTGGATTGAAAGTGACCAAATATGAGGACACAATGAGGTTGAGGCTCTTTGAGAGTTTAAAAAAAAAAAAAAAGATTTTCTGGGCTGATTCTTTTTTTTTTTCTATGCATTTTTTACTAGTGCATTGTAACCATACATAATGGTATTGGGCAGATTATATCACTCCACAATGTTTTTCATTTCTGTCTTTCCCCCAGTCTACTGTCCGTTTGATTTTCATGAGATACCCCCTCCCACACACACACTTTCCTTGTTCCTGTGTAGCTTCCATATGTGACTGAAAACCTTGGCTCCTTGACTTTCTGGGCTTGGTTTATTGCACCTAACATAATATTCTCCAGTTCCCTCCGTATTCCTGCAATTGAGAATAACACTTTTCTTAATGGTTTCATAAGACTCCATAAGTACATTAGTTTCTTTGTGTTTTGCCATCCTGAGGATTGAACCCAGGGGTGCTCTATAAGTGAGGTACATTTTGGCGCTTTTAGTCGTCTTTGTTGAGGCAGGGTCTCGCACTTGGGGTGCTCCTGCCTCAGCCTTCTGAGTCTGATTCTTACAGGGTAGGGCATCCACATGTAGCTCAGCACACCCGTGAGGTTCTTTTCATTTCTTTCAACATGACCACTGGTTACCTATGTAGCACATAGCGTAACAGCGGCGGAGGATGCAAGTGGATAGCACTCTGTTCTTTGACCCTGGTTAACTGTATTGGCACAAATCCTTCCCTTGGTCCTTGGAAATAACCTCCAGCATCCAAAGTTTATGTGAGTCCCCAGGAAAAAGTCTTCCTGATTCCTTTAAGTGGCCAGGTGGGAATTAATTAACATTAGAAAAGGGCCTTTTAGGCTCAGAACAGGGTTGGCAATGCAGACTCACTCTGTGTAATAAAAGATTCTAACTCTGACACATGGTTGCATATCCTTGCTACTTGAAGAAGGAAAAAAAAACAAACAAGAAATCATCACACATATACAGGCTGCTAGCATTGCTTAGTACGGGGGACCTGGCAAAGGCTTGATGGAAAAATTACAAGCATGTCTTTGAAATGACATGTACTGTATGACACTAACAGGTTCCATCAAGAAGGTGGATATTGGTTCCGACAGGACTAACTGCACCGTGATGGCTGGAAAATCGACTGTGGTGCACCCAAGCAAACACAGTGGAAGAGGGGAAAAATGAACCTGTGTGACAGCAGTGTGTATGGGATCCAGTAGTGACATAAGATTTTTCTTTTTGTATGAGGTGGGGAGCTATTCTTTAGATTTCAGTTGGAAATCAAGAGAGAAAGGGAAGCAGGGCAAGGTCACATGCTAATCGGTCCTTACAGTGTTAATGAGGGCTTAGCAAAAAGCTCTTGTCGCGTAAAGCAATGAGCCACAGGCTCCCGGGCATTGACAAAATAAGGTAGAGTATTTGTGCAGGAATTGAGTAAAATAAATTCTACTTCAGTGTATTACTAAGTGGCAAGAGGCTAGGGAAAGGAAAATTGAGGTCAGATTGGGAAAGATTACCACCTGCAGAAACTAAATGGTCATACACTGGTGCACAAGGGTTCATGTCCAGTTCTCCCTCCTGGCAGCACAGAGCCAAGGTGCTGCTTGCAACATGATACCCTGTGCTTTACAGAGATTGACTTGTCCATGGGGTTTCACGGGTCTAGGAGGGAAGATTGAGGATTCAGGCTTTTTAATTTGATTTTCCACGGGATTTGGGCATGGAGTTTGCATTCTCTGGTTTATCGTCTGTTTTTGTTGGTGTAGGAAGATGTGAGGTACAGGGGATTGGTCAGTGGCTTTGAGTGATGGCACTTGTATAATGTACTGCAAGGTGTATTGGGGGGAGACTGGCACAGAGAGGCCAAGGAGGGTTAAGGATGTGGAGCTTAGATCGGTTTTTATGAGCAACTTTGAGGGTAAATCCACAAACTGAATCAGCTCTGGAGGTGTTCCTAGGGGAAATAGCTATGAGAATATCCTCATGGGTCTGAACAGGAAACTGGTTGGTTGATAGAACAGTAAGGACCAAACAGATGTTTGCAACCTCTTGGACTCGACCTAGAAAGGGAGAGTCGAGGTAACGTAAACTCCTTAGATTAAATGAAACAGTTTTTCTTTCAAATCAAAAGAAATGATGGAGTATAGATGAATGAAGCATCATTGCTCAGTTTCTGAATGTTTTAGGAGCTTGTCTGGAAGGGAATTGAATTATTTAAGTAGAAGGAATGAAGCGAAACGATGTCACTGCGTGACATGATGTGTGGACAGTGGCGGCCGGCAGGTAACTGAAGCAGTGGGTGTGTGCTAACAAGAGTGTGCGCGCAGATTATCGTGTCAGAAGGTTTGTAGTTGTAGAAAGAAGTTCATGTGCACATGTAGGTTTCTTGTGTTCTCTTGTATCTTGGCTATCGTACATACTTGACTTTAGATCCATGATGAAAATCATTGATACACGTGTGTAGATATAAGCTGGCAGTTTTCTCAACATGAGATGTAGAAATGCAGGAGCACAGAGCGGCTAGGCTGGTGTCTCGGATGGCCGTTTGTTCACTTGTTGTGCACGAGAAGAGAGGGGCAGGGACTTACTGCTTCTGCTGTCCGTGGCCAAATGGACTTGAGAAAGTATCCTCCTTTCTCGCCTCAACTTGTAAAACACTTAGTCACTGTGGTGCGATGATTACGATTATCATTAATGATATTAATAACCTCTTACTGTGCTGTGTTATGATTTATAAAGTGCTTTTTACTTCCATTATTTCTGACCCTTGCCATCAAATCCTGCATGTCATTAGCCTGATTTGACAGAAATGAAAAAAGGAAAGGTTTTAGAAGGAGTCTGTCTGTGGACAGATTCTGACCTATAGAATAATGTGCACAGTGTATTTTAAAAATTGGCATTGGGGGCTGGGATTGTAGCTCAGCGGTAGAGCGCTTGCCTCGCATGCGTGAGGCCCTGGGTTTGATCCTCAGCACCACATACAAAGCAATAAAATAAAGACATTGTGTCCATCTACAACTAAAAAAATATTAAAAAAAAAAAAAATTGGCAATGAACTGCTAACATGGAAAAGTCCAAGATCTTCATGTAATATTGTGAATTGTTAACTTTTAAAATCTCGAAGCTTGACTACTTGTTTCCTAGCACTAAGAATGGTTGGCCCTTTAAAATGTGGCATGAGTCTCCTGTGCTGTCACTGCCCCATTTTCTGGACTACATATGAATATGTATGGAGTTTATTATGGTATATCAGGACAGGGCGTCATTTGGTAGAGTTAATTCGGCATTGCTTTCCATTCTCTTTTCCTCTGCTATACTTGTCTGTGTTTGTGAGATGACCCCCCCCCCCTTTTTTTTATTCCTTTTGGAAATTTCTTGTAGATATATTATCATGATTTTTCTCCGTGTTGATTTGTTTGGGTTGTAATGTGTATGAGGAGTTCTGTGTTTGCATGTAGTGAAATCTTTGGGTATCTTCTCGTTTTCTTTTATGCTAAAAGGAAGGATTCTCAGCGTAGGTTGCATGTGGGAATCACCTGGTGACCTCTGCAGGGTGCTGATGCTTGGATTCTCTCCCCTTGTGGCTTCCCCTAGGTGTGCTGATTGGGTTAGTCTGGCTTCTTACCTGGGCACCAAGCTTTTCAACATTGCCCCAGGTGATTGCATTGTGCAGTCAGAGTTGAGAGACATAGCTCTAGAAACTGTCTGCATGTAGCAAGATCAGGCAGTAATAGGCTGTTAACGCTGCTGATGATGTGAAGGTTTTGATGTTTGTCTGTGTCCTTAGTTTGTTGGATGAGATGAATTTTTACTCAGTTGAGAACCTATTTGAAATGTTAGAGTAATAGTCTGTTTCTTTGCCTTCTACAGTTGTTCCTCTTAGTTTCCAAAGAGCCATGTGTATAATGGTGAAGGGTCAGAAAGGTAACAGTGTTGAAATGAAAATGGGAAGACAGTGAGTTACTGAATAGTTTGCAAAGCATCAATACTGAAAATGTAGCCTTTTACTGACTAGATTGGTCAATGATTAACTAATGTTCTCCACAGAAATGTACTCATTCACAGTTTTGAAAACAGTGACTAGAGAGATGCAGTGGAAACTTGTCTCTGTGTCATTGTAGCAGCTGTAAAACTTTTAATAGCTGTCCTGTACTTGTTAGTCTTTTACTGAGTGGTTTGGATGGGCAAAGGAGCTGTCAGGGGTAGACGCATCTGGTGGTAGTCACTGTCGTGGCTTAGCTGAAAGTTAGAGATCTTGACAGAGCAATATTACTGTCTTGACTGCAGCTCAGAGGCAGAGCAACCGCCGTTTCTCTAAAAGAACAGGTGATGCTGCTGTAGAGTGGTGGGTAGCATTTTTGTAATTTCTGTAGTGAGTGCTGTAAATGAAGTCTCTTGGAGTGTCTTTAGATTCACTGCATATACAAATGGAATATATTTCCTTTGCTAGTATATACTTGACTGGCATTTAGACTTTGAATTAAAATTTCATCTGAGTCCATTATTCAAGAACAGGTAGAATTTTTGACATTTTAGTTTGAAATTTGTGGTCATAAAATGCACACAATTCAGGGCATGGTCACCTACCCTGGGTCTGTACTTGTGTGAACACAATCTTACTGCAGAAGCCACTGAGTCTTTGCTGTCATTCTTTAGAGAAAATAAGAAGAAGATATTTTAGCTATTTAGCAGTGAACCCCTCAGCTCTATAAAACACTTGTCCTGGTGGCATGTAGTGTTATACAAATGTGCTACCCTGCTTGTATGCCATGGTTCCACTTACAGCTGTCTTGTATGTAACCAAAGAACAGAGTTGATCACTTGAATTGCATAAATAGTTGTTGACCATCAAATATATGATGCTGTGTGGGCAATGGAAAAGAAACTGGGTGCACACTTGGTGCATGAAAGGATACTTGTTAGGAGTGATACCAAAAGTATGAAGAAATGGAACCATTTTATGTAACACATGGGAATGAAGGAATTTGGAAGTGTATGTAGGTAATGACATGAGAAAGTTATAAGGGGGGAATAAAAGGGAAGAGTCCAGACAGAAAAGAGTGGACAGTTTGTGCTTTTATTCATGAGATGTAGGAATGGTCACGTAAAAAGCAAGGTTAGTTGGAGAGGGTAGTTATGGTGGAGGAACATGGGAACTCTCTGGGTCATGGACAGGTGTGATGGGTATTTATAGAATTATGTGCATTTGTAAGATTTTTATGCATGTAAATGTGTTCATTTTATGGCATCATTGGTAATTTGAAATTGGGGTTACAGTAGTTTAATAGGAAGAAGGGCTGCTGCTCTGTGTGGCAGGATTTTCACTTACAAAAGAGTGAAGGAACATGGCAGTGTTGAGATGGGCACTGAAGTGGTTTATTTCAGGAAGCATTTACACAAGGGTAACTCAATAAGCCTTGGACTTTGAATGCAGCTGTCAACATAAGGTATGTTGGGGATGTGCTCTGAAATCACTAGGAGAATGGAGTTGTGATATGTTCATGGGTCTGATGGCTGTGTGTTAGTGAGTATGCTTAGGTAAGATGTGAGATGGGTTTGGCTCTGGAACAGAAAGAAGTGTCTCACAGAACATGTCCTGAAGTGTGTGTGTGGGGGGGGGGGGTTGGCAGAAATGGGTTAGGAAGCTTCCAGAGCATCTCAAGGTGAAGGAAAATTCCAAAAAAAAAATGCCAAATTATGTCCTCTCTCGAGTTCTTTTGGGTTCTGATCCTTGAGTGGGAAAGAATAAATGCGGATCTCATGTTGGTTTCCCCATTGTTTTGTCTTTGAAGGCTCACTCACCATAAATTTAAATTACAAAGTGGGAAATGGTATGCCATCTTGATGACAGGTGTTGTTCAAGCTTAGTGATAAAGTTGGGACTTTGAAACGGTATCACAGTGTTGATGGCATTTGTGTGTATTTCTCAGAAGGAAAGAGGTGATCTTATTAGTAAATTTTATGCTAATAGGAATGTGGAGAGCACGTGGGTATGCCATCTCTGTTATTGTGCAAGTCGAGTCCTAGGCAATGTTTTACTGTGAGGTTTAGATTCTTTGGAATAGAGTGATTGTGGTATCAGTTTCAAATGTACAAAAAAAGTGTACAGTCCTGAGTATAGTAGAGTGCTTCTTTTTCTATGTCCGGATGCTGGTAACCACTGAGTGGATCTGTAAGGCTTTGTAAAGGTAGAGTCTGAGTCATACTGGCAGTGATTACTAGAGTGCTTGCCTAGCATGTGTAAGGTACCAGGTTCAGTCATCAGCACTGCATTTTTGAGGACGGTGTCTCGATTGTCCTGCTGAATTGGAGAGAAGTGAGCAAGCTTCACTCAGGGTTTGCACAGCTTTCTGAGTCTCAGGAATCAAACCTTACATAGGGTAGGCACGTAGTGTACCAGTGAGCCACCTGCCCAACACATTTTCATAAAATAAATGAAGGCTAAGAAAGGTGTCTCCATGACCACATGAAGATTTATTTTTCTGTAGAGTTTGTGGCGTCCATTTGGCATACTGGGCATACCACGGGCAGGGCTGGGGTCAACCTTCGCGGGTTTAGGCAAGGTGTGAGTTGGTAATACAATGTGTTTTCAGGGAGGAGTCAAGCTACTGTGTATACAAATATACGTTATGGGTATGTGTTAAAGATGCTTTAGAGAGTTCCTAATGCAGATAACTAGAATGCTGCCTGTTAGGTGATATTGTGTATCAGAGTGAACACAAATGAAGTACAGTGTGTGTAGTCACCTGTGTGATGAAGGGGGAGTGTAGGGTAAGAAAAGATGATTCAGGGTTAATGTTCTAGGATGATATGATATTAAAGCAAAATGCACCATGGCTCTTTCAAAGGCAGATCTACTGTTGAGAGCAAAGATTTGCAGTAAGTCCAGCTTTGGGTCAAGGTGTAGTCTCCAGTAGATTTCAGTGCAGAAATAGTTTGAGTAGTACTTCACAGATGATAGTGCATTTTCCCTTTGAAGGTACAGGGCTGTCATGTCAACTGAAGTTTCTCGGGAAATAGTGAACATGGATATATATAGACAGCTGTGGCTGAACACTGTGTCCAAGTATATTTTTTCATGGTGTTTCAGTAGTGCAAGTCACAGAGGTTATTTCACAAGAAATGAGAGCTACATTGGTTCTGTTGAATCAAAGGTTACCTCCAACAGGTTTGATAAATCTTTGGGTATATACCGAGAAACTGACGGTAGGCCTTGTTCGAGTATACCACAAAGCTCACCAAGATTGTCTGAGTCTGCTGTTGGGGCTCGTGGAGAAAATGGAATTTGTGTTAACTAGGTTTTAGGCTTCAGTGATTCTTGTTTGGTCTGTTATTTTCCGATTCTGTGCTTCAACTAACTAACTGGTCCAGTTTCTTTTTATACATTGAAGCATTCTCTGGTGGTCAACCATATATATGACTCTGCCCTTACCAAATCTTTGTTCCAGGTTAGGATAGGATTTAGCAGATGTTAATCCACATGTAACGAACTGCTTGATTCAACATTTCTATTCAGGCACTCTTTGCCTTAACAGACAATCATTCATATACATAAAATACTTAAAAGCACATGTGGAGGTTACCAAGAGGATATGAATCAGTGGCAATCAGTTGAAGGAGTATGTGATTGTGTTGGTAGTGGGGATTGAGCTCCTTTGTGCTGTGCCTGGCTTTGAACTCACAATTTTCCTATGTCAGCCTCCCAAAGTTGTGAAGGTACAATGGTGCCCCAGGAAATTCTCAGTTTGAGGTCCACTGGATATGCGAATGAACTCTCTTCTTGTGATAGCCAAGGTGCCCACACTTGTGTCTGTAGGCAGCTAGAGACACGGGGGTGCAGTATTAACTTGGCTGTCGATACAGCTCAGGCAGAAAAGGTATCACCTCAGTTGAAACTTAGTCATTTGTAAAGGTGTGTAGCATACTGAGGAGATTCCATTGTCAGTGACCATGTTGGGGTATAGATGAGTGCATATTTGCAGTGTGGAAAGAGGATGTTTAAGCATAAGCTCAGGAGTGGCTGTGTGTCTCAGGCTACATTTCAGAGTGTTCTACTCCATGGAGGGACCTGTGGCCACATCCACACGTGAGCCTGCTATCGGTACTGAGAGTTATGTGGAACACCCTAAATTGATGACAACCACTGGTTCATCTTGTAAAAGAATAAATGTCTAGGACTTACATCCACATCTCTGAGTGCGCTAGCTGCAGTAGAGGAACTGAAGGGCACTGTAGTAATGGATCATAGCATCTGTATCCACCTATCTATGAACACAGTACCCTGACTTCTTTGCCGAAGCCTCTGTGGGACATGAAACTGCTACGTAGCTGTCTTTCACTGTCCTACACTGAAATTATGTAAAAAAGCATTTGCAATATATATACAGATCTGTGTCCACACAAACTAAATGGACTTCCTTTAATGAGTGACATCAATTATTATGTCCAATCATTGCAGCAAGAAACAAAGAAATTTATATACAAATAATAGATGTGGCAAATTATACCACAGTGGTCCCCACGTGTTAATGTTCTCAAATTTAATTTGCAGAATCCAGAAAGTGCCCTAGCATGTACCCTCCACTCATCAAAAGGGTCACAATTCCTGCATTTTTTACATACTTGTTCACATGCAGTGGCTCATGCCCACAGAAAAGATACCCTTACAGAGTATATGTATAGATAGTATACCATATTCATGCACAAGAAATCCTGGTATAGCAAATAGTGCTGACTGTGAAGGACAGAGTAGTCCTGTAACTCAATATGAGTAAGAGAGACATAATTGGAGTATACAAACATTTCAGCTTTGCCCACTTCCCCACAGGAGGGATACAATTCACCATGTTACAGGTGCAGTCTCATGGATGCCAATTTCATCCATAATTCTTTTGGCAGGGTCCAAGTTTGTCTTCAGCCATCCCATTCTTGTATGACAATTAGAGCAAATGGTAGTCATGGAAACCACTGGCTTCATCATATTTGAGAGACTCTGTATTTCTATGGCCTGCACTAACTCAACAGAAAAAGCATTGAGATTTGAACAGTAAAAAAAAAAAAAACTGCTAGGTTATAACTGTGACAGCCTTGAAATTCTTGATGAGCCTACTACGAGTTCAAGATGGAGTCCAGTGCTCCCAGAGAAAGAGGCACTAAATGCTAGTCTATGATTTTGGTCATTTTAAAGCAATTTCTGTTCTCTATAACTGCATATACAGAGAAAGTATGTGTACCATTTCTCTACCACCCTATCAAAGTCATTTTGCAAATAAAGCTGTATATGTACACTTTTATGTGCCCCGTATACAATATTGGTACTGGGCCTAACTTCATTTATAATCCCCAAGTATAACTTGAGAGTAAACCCTCTGCTTCCAAAAATAAACTAACTGAATGATTCCATAAAACAGTCAATTTCCTTTCTCATGCTGAGTATTCAGCCTAACCTCCTGCACACCAGGCAAATGCTATAGCTGTAAACTATGTGCCCAGCCCAGTTAGTCCTACAACATAGCCTTTTCGGGAGAAAGGATTTATATTTGGCTCACCAAAAAAAAGTATTTTATTTCACTAGCCCCATAACATAGCTCACACCTAGGCATACTGTTCCTATGCCTCCAATAGTGCATATATTAAAATTATCCATAGTTCATTTAAAACAATTGGACAGTGTCTAGCATTCATGTAATTTTTTTTCTCAGCTCTAGTCCCGAAACACTGCACTGTGTATTAAATGCCTCTTTACTACAAATGCAGGCTAATTTAGGTCACGGAAGTTGGACGTGTGTTCAAACACTAATGCCTCCAGAGCCGTACCCCCTGAGCTTAAGACAGCAAAGGCAAACCAACATAGCAGCCAGGGCCCCCTTCTCTCTGCCGGGAAGAGTCTGTTACCGCTTTTTAAATAAACCCTACCATCTATGGTGGCCATGCTTTTGTAGTGTTCACACTCAAACATGAGAGAAAGCAGAAGTCATCACAAGTAACCAGTAGTATCCTCAAGAAATTGTGGTCTATAGCCACTTCAAGAAACAAGGCCCCATGCTACAAAAACCAAGGAAAATGAATACAGTGTAAATCTCAAAATGATGAGAGACCATTGTACAAAACATGAAAAGCACAAGTTTATTACTTTCCTGAGGTTGAGAATCTGATAAAAACCCAACTTTTCCAAATCTACCTGGAGTAAGCCCTCTCCATGGAACACAGATGGATTTGCTTCCTAAGTCTGAGTACCTTACTGTGGTTTACTGTAGTCTTGCTCAAAAGACATACAGAAAATAGAACTCATCATGATCCTTGCAGAACTTTTCAAGTTGCCTCTAAATAATTGCATGTAACTGTCCAATGAACCAAGTCCCTGAAGTCACATTGTAAACAAACACCAGATGACTTGATCTGAGTCTTGCCTGAACCTCCAGAAAGCACTCAGATCTTCCTTGCCAAAGGGAAACAGTTTTTGAATTCTGTCCACTGTAGTTTCCAACGTGGGTCTACTAAGTTAAGTCCTGTGCATGTCATCCCCTAGACATCCCAATCATTCTTCTATCCCTCTCCTGTCGAGGATTGTGCTCAAAAAAAAAATATTGATACCACATTCTTCAGCACACAGAGGAACATGTGAGCACATTCTAAATTTTTTTTCCTAACTCTGCAATTTAAGCAACTTACTATATAATTGCATTCCTTTTATTTTTGGTACTGGGGATTAAATCAACCCTTTTAATTTTAAAACAGGGTCTACATTGCTGAGGCTGGCCTCACACCCGTGATCCTCCAGAGTCAGTGGGATTACAGGTGTGTACCACCATGCCCAGCTCAGAGCTGCATTCCTGTAACAAATTACAAAAGGGCAGTTTCAATTCACTCTAATTGGAATCTTTCATGATATATTCTACGCGAGCACATTCATTGATTCCTTGAACAACTGGGAAAGAGATGTGACTTTGTGTGGAGCAGTCGCGCAGGGACTCTAGAATGGAATCTAAGTAGGCTTTTAAAGTGCTGACACTTCCTAAATATGGCTTTTGCCATTTCATCTCAATGGGTAGAAATGTTTACTCAGCTACACCTGAAAATGTCAACTACAAAAGTAAAGATGCTTTGCACATATTCATTCATTGTAAAATGTACAAATAGGTAGAGTTGATATCAAATAAAGGAACTGGTATCTGACACATTTAGTGATTTCCACAAAACTACCTATAGGTCTCTTGTACAGACATGCGTTTTGACTATTGGGACCACATAAGAATAAATGGAAGCAATAATTACGTGAACCTACTTATTCAGCACTAGTGTTTGCTTACCGTTGAACTAACCTTTGCTCATCGTTGCCTTATTCAGTTGTGTGCTACAGGTACTTCTAGTCACCCAGCCCCCAACATGCTATTTGAGAACAATAAGGCAGGCCACTACTAGGAAGATGTACTGGGCATGGTAGACACACCTGTCATCCCAGTGACTCACGAGGATGCTGCTGGAACATAACAAACAAGTTCAAGGCCAGTCTCAGCAATTCAGCCAGACCTTAAGTCTCATATTAGAAAGGGATGTACATTGAATCCTAAGCACACACCTACAAAGTACGCATGGTCTACATTTACACTCAAGCACAAGAGTCCAGGACCAGGTATCTTCAAATCCTAGTGCCTGGAACCCTGCCACCCGCCCAATGTATTCATTGCTCAATTGAAGCACTTTGATTTACTTAAAAACCCACCCTTCCTTAAGGGCAACACTGGGGATACTTCTTCACAGACCATCCTTCAAAGGCCCTGCAAACTCGTCCCTGAGAAGATACTGATTTCCTTGGTACTTTCTGAGCCCTGTGCACTCTCAGAGTCGCATTCTATTCTGTTTGCCTCATTGCCCTGGTATACCCTGTTATTTTCACTTGCAAGAATTCTTTACATTGTTTATTTTCTTTGCTAACAATATTGTTGCTCCTCCTCCCACTCTGTTCCTTTATGGCTTTCAGGTTACTGTTTTTCTTAGAATATAAATTTGAAAAATCCTGGAATACAAAGAACTCTCCATGTGTAGTTTTCTTCTCCCTCTATAATTTCAGCTGTTTCTCTGTCTATTGTTCCTTTCCATGCAGGGTATGATATATGGCTTAAAAAGATTCCCCCCCCCACAATGGATATATAGCTTACCCCACATTATGTGCTGAGCAGAACATCTTAATGCCATGATTTGCAAAGCCATTTTTATTATAAATCAAATTTTCCACCTCCACTCTGTTCTACTACACCACATCTGCATCCTTACAACATTTTAATTATGTGGGTTTTAATGTATCTTACCATACAATATGCCAAGTCACTAACTCTGCTTTTCCAACCTATACTCATTAATTTCTCCTGCCCAGAAAATGACTCTCTCAATTCATGGTATCTTCCTGAACCCATCACAGACTACAGGATATTTTCATTTTTTGAAAACTCACAGAGGAACTACATGATTGAGGTACTTTAATTAATCACCTAGTTAATTTTTGAACTAATATTTGGCGCACATTGAACAGCCCTAATACAAATGTAATTTTCTCGAAATTTCCCTATACCGACATCCAACACACAGTATGCAGATCCATTAAAATATCACAACATTACGGGCTGAGGTCACCTGAAAGGGGCCTGACAGAGAAGCATTCAGATCATCCAATGTCTTTCTGCAGCTCTGTACATGGGGGAAATGTGGATATTCTTCTCTTACACACTTCCGTGCCATAGGAGAAGTAGTGCCTCATGTTTATTTTCTCAGTGTCAGGAATGAATGATACCACATATTTAGAGTGTCCATCAAAACCCGGCCACCATCTGGGCTAAAATCTAGGTGCTTTTACAAATCCTTTCTGGCACATTGAGGACAGCAGTGTAGCAAATCTTTTATGGGTAAGGTAAACCAAATGCCACTTCTGTCGGCGCCTTTAATTCTAGAAGCAAAATCTCATTGATCTGGGACCTACTTGCTCCTAATCCATGTTCATTCAGACCAAGTTAAATTTCAAGGCAGAATTCAATTCAGCTCATGAAAAGTACTTCCAGGCAAACCAAAAGGATCAATTGCTGGATTGTTTTGAAGGTCTTTGTCTCACACAAGTATCTCTAAAAAGACTTAGAAACACTGATTATAGATTCACTTCACTAATAATTACACGTTCATATTATCTGTTCAGTAAAGAAGGTCATTGACTCTAATGTGTTCAAGTTACTTTACATATGTGAAAAAAAATGAAATCCTGCTTCCTTCAAGATAAGCACTAGATTTTTCACTGCACATAATTGGCCCTTTCCATCAACCAGTCTCAGTGAAGTTTTCTTGAAGAATTACTGCGGATGCCCAAACCCATCATTCTCTCCTCTAAAGCTAACTCTTTTCAAAATGGCCATTCTGCAAACCTTCACTAGTTACCCAACCAAATCCCTGTAACCTAATGCTTCACTTTGACACACATGAGGAATTCCAACCCTCTGCACATTCTAAGACAGCCACAATGCCTCTGTAGCTACCTTGTCTTCTCCACATGCACAGACCTTGTCTCCGTCAGAGGTTAGAATGTGGCCACGCACTGTCCCTGTCAGAGGCAGTACCCTCACACCCTGGGAGTGGCTAAGAGATGCATATGGAACTCTCCTTCAGTTGTCTGATGCTATTTCCTGGGACTCCATTTGTACTTACAGGGAAGGAGCCCAGAACTATGGACCTATGCCATCTTTTCTGCAGTATTATATTAGTCTGCTTCAAGACACTATTTATTCTACATAGGTATACTGTGCGTTGGATATCCAATAAAACTATCCTTCAGTAAGTAAAAAGAAAGAAATGCATACAGTAGTTTTAAGTGTTTAATGGTATTATTTCAATGCGATTCCCAAACCAGCTCAACGACATCTCTACTGTCATGCCCCTAGTCAAGGTAACAACATTGACACATAGGAACGTTCCTGAGGGCATATCACCCACAAGTAATCTAGAACCCAGACCTTTGAAATCCACTGTTCTGACTGCTATGCTAATAAATCCCCTGGCAACAGAATTATCATCCAGGATCTTCAATAAAGGAGTCAGAGACGTCAAGGACCTTAAGGTAACAACAGTTAGGATTAGTACACAGCTCTTCGTGAGAGCTTTGAAATGTGTCCCATTTTCGTTCCCACGGATTTGTGATTTCTATATAATGATACTGTGAATTAACTTCAATATTTCACATCTCTAGCCTTTAGCTGTGCATTTCTAAGTTTAACACCTACATCCAGATCTCCGGGAGATCTTGTAATTGCATTCCAGCTCACGAGGTCGGGGGTGGGCCTGAGATCGTGCACTTGCACCACAGCACCACGGCATGCTGCTGCTTTGGGTCTGTGATTCACCTTTACTGAGCAAGTTCACAGCTCTTCCAGCTGTTCGGGCTGCCTGGCCTCTTACTTTTTCCCCCTCACTAACTTTCCAAGCTGTTAGGACTGGCAAAGGCCTTGCAAACACCCATCTCTAGATCCTTTTCCACTGCTCTGTAGCTCCTCCCTATAAAATGCAAATAACCCCTTTGGCACACAAGACGGTCGAAGGGATGCTTCAAAACAAAGTACACTCTTCAGTCAAGTGTACACATCAGCATTTGTGTCCTCTCTCCACCAGCACAACTGTAGAAAGAATTACAGGTTCAGCCATCTAGCTCCCTGCCACCTCAAACACTGCCCACAGTCCTTTTTCACTACAATGTACCAAAATAACCTTTCATTCAACAACAACGGGAGAGAATCAGAATACACAAAGACCTTAAAAGCTACCTACCAATAGATCCTTGGAGTTTGCCTGGGAATCACTTTCCATGAGCCAACTTAATTTCTATCCATTATGACTTTGGAACCAGTGGCTGACACATAAGTGAGATAGTCGCTTCGGTCCCTCTACACTCAAAGAGCGAGTACAGAAGGCCAAAGATGAAACTCCAATTGCCACATTTTTCCTTTAGACAGAGGCTTGGTTTCTCAGGGAAACTTAAAGCTCCACCGACCCACTGAAGGGCCAGGTACCAATATGTGTAGAGCATTCTGACTTAGGAAAGAGGGTAACTAGGTTACACTAGAAAGCCTTAAGCATTCATTCATGTGAGTCCTCACCATTACTTGTGTGACCATAGGAGAGAGAGAATGATCTGTTACCATGAAATGGACAGCCTGGTTCCAGGAATAGTCCTGTCTCATACAGCAAGTGAATCGCCTGCCACTTGGGTTTTTATACCTTCATCTCAACATTGGGTATGTAAGTAGTCCTTTCACAAAGGTGATAACTGAGCCCTTTTATAAATGGATTGCCGTTTATAAAAGCAGCTGCAACCTCATGGATGATCACTGGGGAGCTGACAAAGCAGGACATGTGATCCACACCATCCTGGGAGGCCATTGGCCCCCTAGGGGGCTTTTCTGAGGAGGTAGCTTGTATGATCAGAACAGAAACATGGGAGATATTGATGAAAGCCTTCTAGACTTACCTAAGGCTTATGCAGACTTGGCTACAGTTAATGGGAAGCATCGTGCGTCCAAAGAACAGAAACCAGAGTACAGAGGTGACACCCCACCTGATGAGCTTGAGAACAGGCAAAGTCCATGTCATGTGGGGCCCTAGAGTCTTTAAAATACTAGATATTTTTTTCACAGCAGAAGGAAGTCATTAGAAAGTTTTAATTGCACAGAAGTGTCCTTTAGATTGCAACTGTCACCACCTGGCGGAGGAGAGAGGATGAAATGGACGGGCCAATACAGAGATGGCCAGATTGTTGACAAAGGATACAAATCTACACCGGTAGTAGCAGGGCAGCCAGGAAAGCAGAGACACCTTGCAAGAACGGCTCCACTGAGGGCCACCTCTTCCTCGCTGAAGTACTCTCTGCACACCCGCCATACTTCCCTTCACCTTTCTCCATTAGACTGCACATAGGCTCCTGGATCCCAGAAGGGAACAGTTTCATGTGACAGTTATTAGTAATCACTGTAATCCAGGAACTGTGTGCCAAGAAATGAAGACTACTAGAAATCAACACTCCTTCAGTGTCTCTCAGTCCTCCAACAAAATTAATACCATGAACACTTCCCTTTAAGAAGAGAAATAGGAAGTCCAGCCAACTTCACTAGTGCACACACCTTTGGAATACCGATATACATTTCTATCAATAGATACTACCTCATGGATCATATCCAGCTTAATTCATTCCTATAGATTCATTAAGGCACCTTGGCATACAACAGCTATCTAAATCTTCAGTGTTACGTTGGCTCGGCTGTGCCCAGAGAACCAAAAGTTGCATCATTTTGTTCTTTGTTTTGCAGATAGCCATCCCAGTCATGCTTGAGTTGTCCCTGTCCTGTTGGTTATAATCTTCCACTCCAATGCATGGGGTGATAACTACAAGAGAACCAGAGAACCTCTAAGAACATGTGGCCCTAGAGATTATTTGCAGGCTAAGGCAAAGCAAAATGTGGCTTTTCATACAGATAATGGAAGAAGTCAGACGCAGTGACCTGAATCATGAAAATACACAAAATCCCAAAATGCCTCTTTTGCATAGACCACATACCAAACCTGACTAGGTCCACAGTCTGTCTTTTGCCACAGCTAACTGTTTTCTAGTGTTACTCCTCTTGCTAAGCCAGTAACCCACTGAAATCCAAAAACACCCTCCAACTACACAGTAAGTTGAAAATTTACATCTACACCGTCATTCTATATCCATAACCACATGGTTAAAGAGAACAAAAACATGAATGAAAATGCCTCAAGGCATCACAAAGATAAAAAAGTACAATCTGTCATTCTTTAAAAATCTGCAATTCATTCACAAATTGTGCATTGCATAAAGAAATGACTCCTTGAGAAACATTGCCACCACGGAAGACTCAAATTCTACCCTATTTGCAACTTAACATCAAAACACTTTTAACACAAGGCAGTTTGCCAAGAATTTCTATAGGTAGAAATCACTTTGCATAAGGTGGATGCTCAAGCATGCTTCCTGAATGACCGCTCTCTTTCCAAAAACAAAGAAAAAAAATAGCTAAAACACAGCACCCCCGAATACATGGGATAGCTATGTCTACAACTCGTTTCTTCACAGAAGCACTGGCTTTATTTTTCCTTAAGGTCCTTAAAATGAATTGCCCGAGCTGGCTACCTCCACTTCAGATTCACCATTACTAACTGTATAAAGACTCCTAAAGCTACTGGGAAATCATATTCTATTCCTAGCCCCGCGTGCTTCCACTCTGTCGGTCATAGTTTCATAGAGGGTCTTTGGAAGCCCAACCCTTTCTGCCCTGGCCTTTATATGCGTTGGATGGCTTTGCTTTATATTTCACAAAAGAGAAATCCTCAGAAAAACACAGATACACACCTGTTCCCAGCCCCACAGTTATCCGCATGTGCGACAGACAAGATCAAATTTCCCTGAGAGGGTCTGATATTTGAATCTGGAAATAGACTGGCAGTAGATTACTGGGAGAAAGTAACACACTTATTTCATCACTGTTTTACCTGGCATGAGAGCCTTCAAGCTGAAGACAGAGAGCCAAGTTTAACTATCCATTTTGATGCTTACATTCAGTGGAATATGGACAGAAAGCACATGGTGTAATGCTAATCAGACTCGGCCAGGGGACCCAGCAAGGGCTGTCGGCCCGGATCCTCCTTGGACTCCATGCAGCATTCCCTCCTTCCTTCCAGGTGTAGGGCCGAAGGACCCTTTTAGAGACAGAACCTGACAACCTACTATCAAACGAGGTAAGTCACAGAGTTTCTCATCAACTCTTGCACAGAAAGGCAGTGTGAGTTAGGGTGTTGTTTAAGACTTTATAACTGCCTTTGGGACAAAGGGATTCTAGCTCCTAAGACCCACCTAGAACAAGAGGGATTCTCCTTTCTGCATTAAGAATGTGGGGGAAACTGATTAGAAATCACACCCCACACACCAGATAACACGCGGCCAAGAAAGCCTGTTGCTCAAAACAGATGTGGCAAAACTTTGAACCACAAACCATCCCTCTGTATTTACAGAAGACTCACTCAGATGAGGATACACAGTGAGCATACAGGGACAAGAAGAGGGTAAGAGATGCCACAAAGGAAACTTGGAGCCAGCGCCACCGTGGCACACGCCTGCTCTGGGAGGCCGAGACAAGAGGATCGTGAGTTCAAAGGCAGCCTCAGGAAGGGTGAGGCACTAAGGAACTCAGTGAGACCCTGTCTCTACATCAAACACAAAACAGGGCTAGGGACGGGGCTCCGTGGTCAAGTGCCCTTGAGTCTGAGTTCAATCTCCGATACCAGAAGGAAAAAAAAAAGTGTTCCTCTGAGAAGTTGCAGGGCACATTTAGGGGAGCTCAGGACACTTACATGTTTGTCATTCTGAGGAAAAGTGTGTATATGACAGCCGGTCCTCAGTTATCCATACTCCAACTTTTCTCAGTGCTTTTTACTTTGGCAAAAACTACAGTGTAGAGTCCCTATCAGTGGTTCAGATTCTAATAGGAAAGAATCCTTTCAGAGAAACAAAACTGAATATCGCTATACCTGCAGGTTCTGCATCCAGATTCAACCAACTGTGGATTGAAAATCCTTGAGGAAAGAAAGATCACCCCCATACTAAACACGTACAGACTTTTCTGCTGGTCGTTGTTCCCCTACCATTGATAATAGTATTAACATGGCATTAGCTGTTACAGTAATCAATATTGGTTTTGGTCTTCCCTATACTGTTCTGACACTGTACCCTCTTCATACACGTTTCACGTTTGCAGTCTTAATACTGAGGGAAGACTTGGAAGCTTCATTTCTAGGTTGTGACTACAGATATTTAAACACATTGTAAATTAGGGGGAAGCCATTTTTCACAGTGCCTATAGACTGACTCATGTGAAGTGAGCAAAGATGAAAGCATCATACATTAATAAGGTCGCAGTCCTAGCCTACAGTTTCCTCCAACCTCATGGACTCCCTCAGATGTTTCCTAAAATTGTCACTTTGTTTCAGAACCTAAAAGACCATAATCATGCACTCAGCGTGGAGGGTGAAATATATTTGCCTTGGATATTATATTATAATACCTCCATCTGCACATCTTAAAAGTGTGTCATCACATTAGCAAAGCTGCTTCAATTTTGATGGATTTACTTTTTGTTGTGTACTGATTAATTCCTCCAATGCCTCATGGAGGATTCTTTCTTTCTTCTGTGTATGTTATCTAGATATCAAAGATTCTGTTCTTACCAGGTAATTTCCATACTTGATGTTGAGTTCAATATGCCCTTGGTTAAGTTCCCTCACTTCCCGTAGTTTTTTAAAAATTGAATTACTTTGTATGCTTATTTATGTGTTTTAATATCATTATCTTAAGGCACCAAATACCTCCAAATTCTTTAAATTTCCTTCTCTAAGTTTCACACCTAAAACTCTATTTGAGACTTCCTGGAGAGCATCTGGAAGCACAGTAATTTGTCCTTTCACCTGAGAGAGAATATGTGGAAGAAGTTAGGTAGGTTCATGCGGTGCCATACAACTGTGGAATTCCCTCATGCGACTTCTATGAGTAGACTTGTCCAGCCTTCCCTAGATCACATTTATATTGGAGAAATGTTCTAAGTACTGATAATTTATGTGCATTATAGGATGTTCCTGGAGATTTGTCAGAATCCCCCATGTTTCTCTTTATCTGAGGACTGACACAATAGGACCTTGCCTTTGCTGATCCAATACGGCCCATCGTCTGTGTCACCTGTGGGCGCCTTTGCACTGTAACAAACACATGAGAAACCATCAACCCTCAAATATTTACTAACTGGCGTTTTAAAGTTTGCTCATACCTAGCAAACTTTACATGTTGATCTGAGTTAGGCATCCACGTCTGTGCTGCCAATGGAGTGTTATAAAAAGTGTAGATAGCTACAGTGTGCTCTATTGTGGGTATGTATATTCTTTGTATGTCATGATTTTTTCCACACTATGTTCGTTCATTTTTTTTTTTTTTTACAAATCCTGCATAGTATCCCATCTCTTTCAAACTGGCCATATTTATCTAAAAAACCATTTTCATTAGGCTTGCAAAACAAGGTCATAAAGCTAGACACAACCGAATTTCCAGTCCTCCTACCTCAGCCTCCCTGAGTGCTGGGGTTACAGGTTTGCGCCACCATGCCAGGCTGCATTATTCTTGCTAATAAATAATAATAAAGGTCTTGCAGACTTTTCCCATTTGCACATTGCCAGCAATACATAAACCACAGCTCTTACATGTCTCTGTCCTCTGAAGATAAGTTTTTATTTGACTCTTCCCCAGTGGCTCCATAACCTCTATAGGCTTTTTCAAAGCCTATTAGGATTTCAAGAACTCTTTTAAACAAAAAAAAGCAGACAGTTGGAATGTGACTGAAAGAGACAGGTCTCTCTCCTCTGTAGCCCCTTCCTTTCCTCTTACCATGCCCTTCCCCACACTGCTGCACCTCCCCACCACCTTGGGGATGGCCATGGACCGCATATCTGAGCTCAGAATCAAGTTTTTCTCCTCTTAGTTTGTTGTCATTTGTGCTCCCAAATAGCTGACTGACACATGAGGGAAGTTCTTTACATAATTTCTCACACTATCATTATTATTATATGGCTTCATGTCTTAACAATTAGGTAGGGACTGACCAGTAACCTAACATGAAACGTGAACATGATATCTGATTATTCCCACTTCAGAAAATGTTTATAGCTACTGGCATAGATTCAATGAGTCTATCCTCTTCCTTTGACAGAATATAATAGAAAATATACAACAGAACCTTTCCTATGTCATCTTTAAGGATATTGTTCATTTCCACATTTAAGTACATATGATTGACTTCTCTGTAGGTACTGCAAGAAAACTGCCTTCTTGGCTAAACAAGGTGTAGGCATTACAGGTGAAGAGAGTGTCTTTCTAGCAGACCAAGAGTACTGAACTAATTTTGAATCTTGACAAGGGACAGAATTGCCCAAAGGGACTCTGGCAGCATTCCACGGAGTTGGCGTTGGGATAGAAAATGACAAGGATTTTAAGAGACTCCTTATAAAAATTTGCAGCCAAGCACTTAAGCGGCACTATGGATTTAAATCATCAGGCCAAGCCTACTGAGACTACTCTTTTTTTAAAGTTTGGTTTTCAACAAAAAGGGGAGGCTGTCAGGAAATTGGTAATAATTTCTAACCTCTCCAATGGAAATGCTTGTTTAGAGCAGTTCCTTCTAAGCTATTGCATAGCTCTCTACTTTGTAGCTACCTCTTACATCAATTCTGCCAAGTGTACACCTGAACTCTAGCTGATTCTTCTGTCGTTACTTCATGGCAAAGGCCAATTATTATATAAGTGGGTTATATACTCAATTTTTAAACACGGATCCCACTACACAATCACCACAGTAGCCCGAATGTTCCCTCTTGAATAAAACTAACACACACAGAAGAAACAGGCATCGTCCTGTTATCTTAGTCCTGCCATGTTGAAGATGATCCAGTTGCCAAAATAAGCACATATGTAAAAAAATGCCCTACAGGTAACTCTACCATGCACTTTCCAAGAATTATTGTTCTAGAAATTTAATTCACTTGCACATTTTTTCCTCCAGGGACCCTTGCATGCCCTGGTCTGTGGCCTCCCATGGGTTCTAAACACTGTGACATATATCATGAACTAGTGAAATTTGGGAGCTGGGGACATACTGGGTACAGAACGCAACCCTGGGCCTATGGATTATAGTGTCAATTAGACAGATTTTCCTTTTTTTAAATGTATAGTCCATGCCACAGATTTGTAGATCTGTGGTTGTTTGTCCAAATAACAGTGTTTACAAAATACACCTCCACCTTGGTCCATAGGCAGTTGGCAACCAGATCACCCACAACTTTTAAGACCTTAACTTAGTAACTCCCACCTGCAATAATCCAAGTCTCTGGAAATAGACAATTACTAACATGTGGTACTGGTGCTACAGCGTTTGGATTTTACACACAATCAAAGCTTTAAAGAATTCCGTGTTGACGACCAGCCCTACCTTAGAGGGCTCTAACGCAAGTATTTTTTCTGAAATAACTTTATTATGAACAGTCACCTCTTCATAAAAGTCTCCATTCAAGAGCTAATCATGCATGAGCAGGCCCTGGTGCCAAGTGTGCACAGCAGGGCCAGCACCTCAGAACTGTCGTCACCCCTGTGAGGCAGTACCTCACCTGCTGGTGGCAGCCCATGACTCTGAATAACCACAGGGGTCTGTCTTTGCCTTTCTATTCATCATCAGAGAATCAAACGTGACAACACACACAAAACCCTGTTCCCTGAGTTAGGGGCAGGGAACAGGGTTTTGCTTTTTGGTACCTTTGGCAAGAGAACAGGAAACTCCTACTTCCCCTATCTATCTATTTGTGTATGAAATTCCATTCCAAAGGCATCCAAAGCAGGACTGCTTATAAACATCACCCTTACTGACATGCTCTCCCCGCTTCCCTCCTTTTCCAAAGATATATGCTTTATAGACACAATGGCTTCTTTTCCCCTCTCTGCGAACACAAGTCCTCCGATGAACCTCCCCAAAAGACCTGAGTCATCCCTCTGCTGCTTGCCAACCCAACCTTTCTCCCTTCCCTCTTCCGAGCTGGTGTATTTCTGATCCGATCCACCCCCATCAGCTGCAGAGATGGATGCTCATGAGCCCGACCCGGTGAACACCAGGAACTACCCTGCCACTGCCAATGTTCCGGGGAATGGCTGCTATTTTCTTCTATGTTGGCTCAAGCGAGTGAAGGGGAGAATGTATTTCCCATGGTTGGGAGTGAGGAGGTCTCTGTTTTCTACTGCACAAATACATATCACCCATTGCCACTTGCAGAATTTTGTGAGCCTGACTCTGGACAGCAGTACAGAGACAAAGAATATGGGGGTCCTGATGACTGAGACACAGCCACCTTTGGACTTCCCAGGCATGAGAGCACACAGTCACCTTGAGTCAAGATTTAACTCCCACTTATGGTCTAATGGAGGTAGTTTGGAAGCCCCCGCACAATCATTTGGACCTCTTCTCAGAGGAATGCCCTTAGATTCCTAAACTGCACAGAATTGCAAACACAGTTATTAAAGTGCTCTTTAAATTGTGATAGGGTAAAGGGACAGAAGACACATGGACAGACCAAACTTGCAAATAGTCATATGATCTTTGACAAAGGCTGCCAACCATGCATCCTAGACACCTCTCTCCCCCTCCTGCACAAAAGTCAACTCCGAGTACATCAAAAACTTAGACCAGAAAATTCACAACTGCCAAGCAAAATGCAGGGACAGCATTACTGCATGTAACACAGGCGGCAGATTGCTCAGTCGACCTGTAAATCCCAGGGAATGATGCCCAGAGTCAGTGAGTAGCACGACAGCAAATTAGAGAGCTGCTGCAGAGCAGAGGAAAGCGGCAGGGATGTGAGGAGGGAGCGCCCAGAGTGGGAGAAAGTCCTGGCCCGCTCCTCCTTCCAACAGGGGGTTGACAGGCAAAAGATTATAAAGAACTCAACACACAAAAACCCCTAATAACTCACTAAATTAAAGGGCAAATGAAAAGACACTTCTCAAAAGAAATATGACTGGTCAACAAATATGAAAAAGAATGTCCAACATCGTGAGCAATTATGAAAATGCAAACCAAAACATGAAGACACTGAGACAACCTCTGGAACAAATGGTGCCGGAAAACGTGGAAATCCATACGTGGCAGAATGAAATTTCACCCCGACCTCTCACCCTGCACAAAACTCAAAGTGGATCGAGGACCTAGGCATCCCACCAGACAGCCTGCGCCTCCCAGAAGAACTGACTCCCCCAGCAAGACTAAATAAGTGCAATAAGTAAAATCAAGAATCACTACATGGGATGGCCTCAAACTTAAAGGGTTCTAAGGACAGGAAGTGAGCATAAAGAGAGAACCTAGAAAATGGGAGAAAATCTTTGCCACCTGTACCTCGGAGCATTACGAAGAGCTCAAAAAACTTAATGAACACCAAATAACTCAATAAATGGGCAAAGGCACTACAGAACACAAAAGGTCAACAAATATTCAAAAAACCTTCAACATATCTAGCAATGAGAAAAATGCAAATTAAAACTATATTGAAATTTCATCTCATTCTAGCCATAACGGCAATTATCAAGAATACAAGCAAAAACTGTATGTTGTTAAGGATGGGGGTACATGTACACATTGCTGATACGATCCCCAATTTGTGTAACCACTCTGGAAAGCAGTAGGTCCGTTCCTCAAAAACTAGGAATGGAACCATCATTTGACCTGGTTATGCCACTCCTGGGTACATATCCAAAGGAGTTAAAATCAACAGCAATGTTTATAGCAGCTCAATTCACAACAGCCAAGTTATGAAACCAACCTAGGTGCCCTTCAACAAGAAAACGAGGTATGTGTATACACAATGGAATATTACTCAGCCATAAAAATGAATGACTTTTGCCAGTAAGTGGATGGGTCTGGAGACTATCTTGCTAAGAGAAATAAGTTCTCTGTGTTATGTGGATGCTAACACACAACAATGGGAAGAGAGTGGAAGCATACAAGTTCAGTGGAGTAGACAAAGGGGAATGAAGGGAAGGATGAGGGATAGGAATAGGAAAGACAGTGGACTGAATTGGGCAAATCATTCCTATGTTCATGTATGAATACAACCATCGGACTCCACATCACATACCACCACAAGAACAAGACCCTAATTATAATAAGTTACACTTCATGTCTGTGTAATATGTCAACATATGCATCTAAAAAGAGTACATGAAAAAAACTACACTGAGATTTCATCTGCAGTCAGGAGTCATCAAGAATATAAACAATAGCCAGGCACAGTGGCATACGCCTATAATCCCAGCACTTTGGGAGGCTGAGACAGGAGAATCACGAGTTCAAAGGCAGCCTCAGCATCGGCGAAGTGGTAAGCAACTCAGTGAGACCCTGTCTCTACATAAAAAAAATCACAAAATAGGGCTGGGGATGTGGCTCAGGGGTCGAGTGGTACCCTGAGTTCAATCCCCGGTACCAGAGAAAAAAAAAAAAAGACTATAAATAATAATAAACGGTGGAGACGATGTGAGAGGCAAAAAGAAAACACTTTTACACTGTTGGTGGGATTGTACATTAGTACAACCACTATGGAAATCAGTACAGAGGTTTCTCAAAAGACAAGGCATAGAACCACCATGTGACCCAGCTATACCAATCCTCAGTATTTCTTCTGAGGAATTAATGTCATCAGACATCAGTGACACATGCACACACCCATGTTCATAGCAGCACAATTCACAACAGCAACACTATGGGACCAGCCCAGGTGAGCATCAATAGAAGAATGTACAAAGGAAATGTGCTATATTTACACCACGTGTTCTTATTCAGCCATAAAGAAAAATTAAACTATGGCACTTTCAGGGAAATGCATGGAAGGATGGAACTGCTGACCGTTATGTTAACCAAAAGAAGCCAAAATCAGAAAGTCAAGATCCCTATGTTTTCTCTCACAGGGGAAGCTAGAGACGAAAAACGAAAAGAAACATGTGTGGGAGGGGAATCTCATAAAAAATCGAAGGGTCCCAGGTCAGGGAAAGGGAAAAGAAATTGATGATAATATACAGATACACTGTGCATGTACAATTCTAAGACACCCATAAAAAGGGAGAAAATTGTGATGTTACGTGTACATGGTTCACTATGAATGCCCTCAATACATCAAGACAGCAAATTTCATAATCAAAGCACTGATGAACATAGCAGATATTCTGAGTTAGTTCCACCAAGTGCAACAGGATGTACCTATATCTATGATAAAAGGCTCCACAAAGTACAAAACATTCCAAGTATTAGGGACTGATACTGGGGTTGCTGGATCAGTGAGACAAGGAAGAAAGACATGAATGATGTTCCATTGACAGCCACTGGCTGCCTTCACCACAACCTTGCAAATAACTCCAGTAAGTAAATCGTACGAAATAACAGCACAGGAAATAGCAGCAATGCCCATTACACATGCCTGTAATCCCAGCAACCTGGGAGACTGAGGCAGGAGGATCACAACTCTGAGATCAGTCTCAGTAACTTTGTCTCAAAAAGGGCTTGGTGATGTGGCTCAGTGATAAAACGCCCCAAGCGTTTCGGTTTTCAATCCCAACCAACCACCAAACCAATAACAACAAAAAAAAAGAAGGAAAAAAAAAAAAAAAAAACCAGTACGGGGCCTTTTGAAAAGCATGCTTCTGTTCTATTCACTCAGATTCAGTAAAACACAATTTTGCCGGTGACACCGTAGAGTCCAATTATCATTATATAGGCAAATTATGAGGTAAGTTCTGAGTTAAGTTTACTTCTTAAATCACAGACTGTAAGCAATGTTAGGATCCACTGTATGGGTGGGAAACCGATGCCCAGAGACAGCTTGGTTCCTTTGGAAAACCCAGTTCAACAGAATACGCATAACTAGGTCATTTGTGCTGCTCACCAAGAGCTTTTATTGACAACTACGCACTCCAAGGAGAAATTCAAACAGAATTATTCATATCTAAACTTGTCCTTCTGCCAACCCCATCTCCCTACCTCAGCCACTGGGATGGAGGAGGAGAATTTTATTCTGTATGTCTCTCATGTAGTCTACATTTCTCTGTGATAAAGAAAATCCATTACCCGATAAATTAAAATTGCTTTTCCATCCCAACAAACACTGTACCCTTGATATACACAATAAAAAAAATAATTTGATCTCTAAGTATCCACTTGGGGCAAAAAAAAACCCCACAACAATAAGCAGCATAAAAATCATGACACCACCGTGTGCCTTTTGAACCATTTGGCTATGAAAATGGATTCCTATCTTGGAGAGCAGCAGTTCCGTCTCTACGATGACTACACTTCCGGACAGTTCAGTGAAAACCCCAATCTCCCAGATACTTTGTTTGTATTGTATTTTTTTATATATGCCTCCCAGAAGAGAGTTTCAACTCAGTGGATATTTTGATGCATGTGTGCATAATGCATTCATCTGCAAATGTGATATTCCATGACTGTTTGGCTTCATTTTTGCTAAGGCGGTAGGACAGTTCATCAGGTCATGAGGCAGATCAGAGTGTTACTCACAAAAACAACAGGTGTCAAAATATCCCAGTAACCTTCAGCTCTCCACTACACAGCCACACATATCCAGGGTCTGAAGACCCAGCCATCACTCTGCTCCTGAAAGCACAACACATGAATGACAGCTGCACCGTGAGCTGCCTCTAGCCTACCTGAATGAACTTTAAGAGATACAAATCTGTGTTGTTCCACTCACTTGTCCTTCAGAAAATTCCTCCTTCACAACAAGGCTATTAAACACTTCAACAGCCACCCAAACACTGGGTCTTTCTGTGACTCTTAGCTAGCCATGGGCTCAACTTCTTTCTCTGGATACTGAAGCAGGGTCAGATGTCCCTACATCAGCCTCTGCTAACAAGCAGAGGCAGTCACTCCACACACGAATGCAAACACCTGATGCTAATCCCTCAAGGACAAGGCTTGCTGATCATCCATCCAGGACACAGAGACTCCAGTTTTAACAGATGCCAGTGATACATCTGCAAGTGACAAGCTGGACCTCTCTGAGGACATACTATAGTCACGGTGAAATCAACGCATTTTAGTTCCCTGGAAAGACATACACTAAAGTATAGTTGGAATTCACAGTGTTCAATTTTGCATAGCAAACATTAGTTTTATAGTAGAAAAGTTCGAGGAGGACTTCCAGAAATCATGGAAAAGCCCACATGCAAAGACATCCATGTATTACCACGGCATGATGGGAAACAATAGGCATATGCTCCATTACGTTACACCAGATACTACCACTGACGGCGGCTTCTAGAAAGGCCCCTTAAATCAGGGTCCCTGTTCTGAGATGATGAAATCAAAGGGTTGCATTGGATGATAGCTGCTGTCCCTTCCGGCTGAAATGCCCTGCAAGAGGGGATGCTCACTAAGAGACATTTATGAAGACTTAACAAAAAGGATTATATCCTGCATCCCTGACCTTAGCTCTCACTGATTCTAGACAGCTTTATTATATCCAAGTCTGTAGTCCTCCTACTAAAAGACAGACTCAGGTCTCAAGTCATCAGTGGTCCATTTTTAACCCACCCCAAATCAACGATTGATTATCTCACTATCGACAGCTGTTCATTGTCTCACCACAGAGAAAACTTGCTGCCCTATCAAGACACATCTAGGTCTAGCCCACCTTGAAGTGTGCCCCATCGAATGCAGAATCATGAGCAGAAGTTTCAGAACCTTAACGTATTTTTAAGAAACGACTTTACAATTATTCTAAGGATTAAAAATTCTCACTTTTTAAAGTGTCTATTAACAATAACTTCAACATCCTAGCTAATAAGCCAGAGATTCCTCTCCTTCTAACTGAAAAAAAACGTTTCCAAGTACGTACTTTTGGTGGAAGGTAGAGAGGAAAAAAGAAAAGGGGAGGGGCTCGTGAAAATAGAAGGGAGATTTGCAGAGTCGGTGAAACGGACTGAGGGAGAGGAAAGGGAAAACTACACTGACCTAGTAGTATAGGCACACTGTGTGCATGTGCCAATGTATAACAATGAATCCCACCATTATGTACTACCAAAATGCACCCATAAAAAAATACGGAGAAGCCGGGCGCCGTGGTATAAGCCTGTCATCCCAGCACTTAGGGAGGCTGAGACAGGAGAGAACCGCGAGTTCAAAGCCAGCCTCAGCAACCAAGAGGCGCTAAGCAACTCAGTGAGACCCTGTCTCTACGTAAAACACAAAATAGGGCGGGGGGAGTGGCTCAGTGGTTGAGTACCCCTGAGTTCAGTTCCCGGTACCCACCCAAAAACAATGGAGAAAAAGGTAATTTTGTACTTTTTCAGCAGTTGAAGGCAGAGCAGAGCGTAATCGCTAAATAAATGGATGGGATCTGCGAGCTGCACCTGCAGACCTTCGATAACGAAGGACAAGCTGCTGGTGACAACAATGTGCTGGGGATGTGCACCCTGTCTCTTCCAGGCATTCTCACCTCTCCCCTGCTGCTGGGGATAGCCCAGGGCTGCCTGCCTTTAGCTAACTCTACCTCCAGTCAGTCACTGGGACATGGGGGATTTGTCCCTCACTGGATCACCACCAGCTATGCTGACTCATTCAAGTCTGGACAGTAACACTTATCCAGACACCCTGCGGTCAGCACCCCCTCCTTCTTGGTCCCCAGCACTGAATATGTTACATTATTCATGACTGTAGCACACACTCCTGAGGTCCTCAGCAGATTCCGATTTGCATGCAGATTTCACTGCTGGCCCAGACACACCGGCATCCTGTGCTGAGGAGGAATGTATCGTCTTAGTCTCCCCCACAATGAAGCTGTCCTTCACACTCTGTCTTTCAGGGGAGGAGGAGAAGGGAAGGGAAAGGAGACCCAGCCTCAGACAAAACAGAGCCAGAGTCTTCTGTACATTCCCAAATGCCCCTCTGTCATCCTTTCTGTGTGCTGGTCAACTACAAACTGTATGCTTCCAGTCCTAACCTTTAATTTTTTCCTACCTGCCAGCGTGCTAGGATCTATCTGTTGAACATAATTCTAACTTCTGATGCCGTCCAAGGTTCCAGCACACTACATGTTTTAAAATTTCACTCTTGTGGAAACAAAACAAAAAAAATGAGCCTCAGCAAGAAACAACACAATCCTGAACCAGGAGCCTAACCCTCCACGTATGGTGCAGCAAGGAATTGATGCACTAAAACTAGATATCCAACTCCAGACAAGGAAGATCGCAGCATCAGCAAACAATGACCCACGATCAGAAGCTGCCCCATAGACTGTTTTTGAAAGACTCACAAGCTAGGAATAGGTTTTCTTCTTGAGGAGGTAAAAACAATATATAAGCAATAAGCATGTTGCTCTAATAATGAGCTAGGGCTTCCTGAATTCTTAAGTTTTCTGCCTCTGCAAGATCCTATGACATCAGATCCCCTCCCTGGACTTACAAACCGCTCTGTTACTGCCTGTGTCATGTTTGGGGTATCAAGTTTCCCCAAGGACTGGTGCATGGAGACCAGGCATTGAATGAATTGAATGCCTGGTCTCCATGCACCAGTGTTCAGTGGAGGGGCTCTTAGGAAATGACTGGACCGTCAGAGCTCTGATGTCATCAAGGGATTACATTTCCCCTCTTCCTCACAATGGATTAAGGTCACAGCTGAGGTCATTGTTGGGAAATGGTGGGGCCTGGTTGAAGAAGCAGGTCTCATTAGCGGCATGCCCTGGGAGAGTATTGGTTGTCCCCGGCCCCTTCCCTCTCTCTGCTTCCCGTTTGCCATGAGGTGAGCAGTTTCCTCTGCCATGCCCGTCTGCCATGATGTGCTTCCTTCCCCCCTACAAGCCCAGAAACCATGGAGCCAAGGAGCCACGGACTGAAGCTTCTAAAACCATCCATCAAAATAAATCTTTCCTCAGGTATTTTGTCATAGTGACCGAAAACTGACTCACTTAACCTGTGCCTTAACGGTACGTTTGGGTTTTGCAGATTCCTAATAGTAAGATCCTTTGCAAGTGTTTGATGCGCTCAGTAACACAACCTTCTACCCTCCACTGTCTCCTGCTCACTCTTCTCAGGCTTCCATGTCCGGCACACCACCAAAACACTCTCTAGCTATCCATGATGAACGCTGTGGCCCATTCCAGCCTTGGTTCTCATTGAACTGCAGTTCTCACGACCACGTGAAAGACTCTTTCCCTCCTCCTCCCAAATTTCCGTCCACGGTTTCTTGGTAACCGGTCTCTCCCATTTCTCTCCTTTCTATTTGGAAGTTCTAGTTGGCTCCTCCACTGCTTCCTCTGCTTCCACAGTTCTAAAGATGCGAGCATCCTCAACATCACTGCTCTACGTACGGGCCCGCCTGAGGAACCTCATTTTGTCTTAAGGGCTCATGAATCATTTGTAATCTGAGAACTCCCAGCATCTCTCCTGAGTTGCAGAACTGTAGACAGAGTTCCTGGTGGACTGGATCACCACCTTCCATAGGCATCACAGACTTCCTAGATCCTCAAACGTCCCCCCACCTCCAACGAATCTGCCTCTTCTCTGCTCTTGCTTGTTCAGAAGGCGGACTCTGTCTTTGCTCCAGCCATTCATACCAACACCTGCACTTGTCTCTTGCTCATACCTTGTATCGGTGGCCAAACTCGGCCTAGTCCACCTTCAGAGGGCCCCTTTCTCACACCACCTCTCCACACCTCCGTCACGATTTCTCTAGCTCAGATGGCAGCTGTCTCTTGCCCGAGTTACAGGGGCACTGCCCTGACTCCTTTTCCTGCTTCTAGTTTCACCCCTACAGTCCATTCTCCTAACTGAAATAACCTTTTTAAAATGCAAGATCCTGCTGTCACATCCCTGGAAACCTCCCGGTGACTTCCTCCCAAGAACTAGAACGACAGTGGAACTCCTCCTCACCCGCTCCTGCGTTCGAGGCCCTGCCAGCTGCTCCTCACCACTCTTGCCACACCTGCCCTGGGACCTCCCGATCCTCTCTGGACACTCCCCCCACGCCCGTCATTCTCTGGACTCCTTCCCTTGCTGGTTCTCTAAACAAACGCCACCTCTGCGCCCTCTCCCATCCTGCCCCAGTATTTACGAAACAGTTATCCACTTATGTGCTCGTGCCATATTTAATACAGTCTCTTATACCAGAGTGAAAGAACCAGGAAAACAGAAAACGTGATTTCTCAACTCTGTTATTCTATAAAGTTGATGTTGAAGTAGCAGGAGAAAAAGGAAGGACAGAAGGAAGGAGGAGATATAGAAGAGGGAAATAGCAGGACAGTGTGAATGAGTTCAAGAGGTGTTTGCCCTTCTCGACACCAATTCAGCTCGAACGTCACCTCCTTACTCAAGCCTTCGCCGAACACCACATCCACACAAACACGGCCCTCCCCAGCCATTCTTTACCCCCACTGCCCCGTCTGAGTCTCCTCTGGGCACATCTCTCTAAACTGATCTTCCCATCATCTTCTCTCAGTGGCATGTAAGATCCAGGAGAGCGCTGACCTTCTCATTGTTCTGTCCCCAAGACCACACAGAGTTGATGTGTGTGAACACAAGTGCACTGAACACATGAATGAATGAATCAATCCATCAGCAATCCACCGGGCACATCACTGCTGTGCAGTGGAAGCACCAGAGGGCACAGGATGCGAAAACGTGCACCACATCGGAAACACACACGCACACATAAAGACGGGAAGGTCAGAGAACAGAAGGCGGCTTTATCCTGCCTTCCACAATGATGTTGAGTTGACACTTTTTAACCCTGGGAGCGGTCAGGCAACCCTCCATCTGCTGGTTTCTCTGAGAACGGCTCTCTCGTCTTGCTCCCGGTGTGAGGGCCTCGAGCTTGGAGCCGGGCTGGCAGATGCTCCAGCATGGGCCCAGATGGTGCTCAGGGATGCGTCTAGAATCCCAAATCGGTCCTAGCTGCAGCTCATCTCTGTTACCTGCTTTGATCTGAAATGCTTATGATGGATTTCCAGAATGAACACTGCCAGAGGCCCCATCTAGGGGTCAGAGTGGAGGTTTTGCATTTTTGTGGAAATGTACCCGGCTGTCAGTCCAGAGACTTGTATTGGCATCAAGGATGTGGACAAACAAATAAGCTCATTAGAGAGCCAAGACAAGGGTAATCATTCTAACCCGGCTGCCTGGTGAACCGAAAACATCATGCCACCTCCAGTCCTAGTGTCGAATACAGTGGCAGGGCTGCCAGGGCACAGTGGTGCAGGGGACACACTGCACAACTGCACAGAATATATTCTCATTACAGCCTTGGTGACTAACGTCCCCAGGCACAACCTGTACCACCCTATATTGAGATCCAGAACGGGCACATCAAAGAGTGCAGTGAATTTCTGCTAAACGAATGAGGATACTGGAATCCTAGGAGACTCCTCTCCTGTATGGAAACACTCTCGAGGAGCCACTAGGCCCGCGAATGAGACCTGAAAGAGCCACACCTTTGCAGAACAGAGAAAGAAAGAATTAGGGTCAGAAGCCCCTAGGACATTACTAAAAACATCTGCCAACTTCCTGGAAGTTAGAGACCCTGGCCTATGTAACTACATTCACAGAGTAAGTTCCTGCAAGTTAGGAAAATGTCATGCCTCACTGTGTAAATGAGTTACCTACCTATCCCTCCTGTGGACTGTGTCTTGGATGTCACACTCTAGCACACTGCAGTTGTTCAGGAAACCCCTATCTGGCTTCACCACCCTGCAGATCTCACCTTGAGGTAGCCCAAGGCGGACAGTCTACAACAGAAATCAGCCTCCTACGGTTTCTCCTCCAGCTCAGAGAGATTTCAAGGCCCTGCCTGAGCGGCCCTGGCACCCCCACCGATGCATCCCCACATCTGCCCTCCACACTACAGAGCAGCTTGTTTCTCAAGTCAGGCATTTGCCCCTCTGGGCACCTTTTCCCTGGCTGTTTCCTGCTGTTCTCTCACGGTCTGCAGATTTCCACCTGCTCCAGGGAAACCGCCAGGTCTTATAAAACACCCCCCCCACTCCCCTCCATGTACTCCAGATTTTTTTTTTTTTTTTTTTTTTTTGGTACTGGGGATTGAACTCAAGGGCACGAGACCACTGAGCCACATCCCGGCCCTATTTTGTGTTTTATGTAGAGACAGGGTCTCAACGGAGTTGTTTAGCATCTCGCCATTGCTGAGGGTGGCTTTGAACTCGCGATTCTCCATCTCGGCCTCCCTAAGTGCTGGGATCACAGGCGTACGCAACCGTGCCTGGCTCCAGACTCCCCTTTTATTCTGCTCATTTCTTCCTCTCATTTCCTATTTATTCATTTGCGCGCAGTCTCTCTTTTCTGCAGAATGCCATGTCCGTGAAGGCGAGGGATGGTCTTATTCTGTCCTTGGCACCTAGAAAATTAGTTGGTACCTACTTGACTTTCCATAAGTGGTAGTGGGACAGATGAAAGAATGTTTTCACTCGGAAAATGTCAAAAAAAAAATTAGCGAACTAGACAGATCCACACAATCACCGCAATAAAGCTGTGACAACAGAACAATTCGTTCACTCCTTTCTATTTATCTGAATCCTGCTTTAAAAAAGCAGAAGGGAAAATCCTATGGGGCAGTTGCCAGAAGCAACGAGCTCATTAGAATGGTATTGTAAATTTAGAAGGGTTAGTGGTGAATTGCCGCAGAGACGTGGGGTTTAAAAGATGCTCTGCCCTGTGTAACCAAGAAGCACTTCTGTGCTCTTTGGAGATACCGTATGCTATTGCACAAATACACGCACGAACCCCAGTCTCTCATCCTAGAATTGAAGTCACCAGCCTGCTCAGGGTTCCAGGGGTTTTCACTGTTCCTAATTTGCTTTTCCTTGCTTTGAAAATGTTGTGTACACACGTGTGTAAGGAGATGAGGGGAAACCAAGGGTTTCTTTTATTGTTCTTACTCTAAAATACACATTATCCCTAAAGAAATTTTGGAAAAAAAGTTTGAGCTAGGAGATGACGATGATGTCAATACTGCCAATAGGAATATCTGATCTTCGTGGAATACTTAGTATATGCCAGATGCTATGTACATCCAGTTGATCCTCTCAAAATCAAAGTCTGATAATCTTGCAGCTCCATACAAACCCCTCTAAAGTATTCCTATTTCAATCAGTTTGATTCCTCATAAACTGGTGCACAATTCCCACTCCATGCACAGGCATCTCCTATTTTCCTCATTGCTCACAGCCCTCCCTGTTATTTTCAAGCATTTCTGACATACTTCTGTCTCAGGACCTTTGCATGTGCTGGTCTCTCTACCTGGTATGCTTTTGTCCTAGGTCTCTTCATGGTTTTTGCTTCATGTCCTTTATCATGTCCTCTGTGAACAGCTGTTCAAAAATGCAAACAGTGTCCCCTCCTCCCCTTTTTTCTTTTTTTTTTTCCCTATGTAATTGGCCCCATCTGACATTCTCTATATTGTTTATATATTTAAGGGCTATTTTCCCTCCACTCAAACACAGACTGAGAAATTAATCTGTATTGCTTCTTGCTGCTTCCTCTTTCTTCCCCATTTACAAAAGTGCCTGGGGTTGGGACACACACACACAAATATAGATAGATACACATGCATAAATAAAATGAATTAACTCATCCACTTCTCATAACCTTGTGATATATATACTTTTGTTTTTCTCATTTTACAAATAAGCAAACTGAGGCACAGGCAGATCAGTTAGTCCAGGGTGAAAGACAGCCACTTCTGTCGTCACTGTCTATATCTCAGGCAGGTCCTGATCAGCCACGATCTTTGTCCCTTTCTGGCTCTGGGATCTAAGGAATGTCACTTTGCCTCTGTGTAAGTCCCCGTTTTCTCATTTAATTAGGGACGATGTTAGTCGCTGTTCAGTTTGATATGGAATTTCAGTGTTCCACCTTCTCACTGACACACACAGTGTCCAAAGACTGATGTCCAAGATGCTACGGTTTGCACCGCCATCTTACTTTGCTCCAGGCGGCATACTGTACAGAAGTTCTGCAAGGCACTTAACCACTTCCCTTGGGTTGGACATTTCAGATTGAGATGGGCATTCTGACACCTCCATCTTTGGAATGCTTCCAGCGTCCTCCTTATCCTAAACCCCTAGAACCACTCCCTTCGTTCGGAAAGAAATTCCACCTTCCCATAATTCACCAAAATGATGAACACAAAAGGAAAGAAGAGCGGCACCAGTATATGTCCTCCAGTTTCTCTGGCCACATCTGTGTGAATGGATAAGAAAGGTGAGACTGCAGCCATCAAGGAAATGGGTGACGTTTAACAGGGAATGCTCCACAGAGTTCATCAGAGGCTGCTGGCACTGCTGTAAACAGGCCAGGGTGAGAACCACCAAGAGAATGCATGTGCATACTGCACACATCAAGCACTCTTAAGAGCCAAGACAGCTTCCTGGAACTTCGGAGAGCAGAGGATCGGCAACACAAAGGAGCTGAGCGGCAAGGTCCTGGGTTCCACCGAAGCACCGGCCTGTGCCAACCCGGGATGAACTGTGTCAGAACCAACAATGCAGGGGAACCTGAGCTGCTGGGACCTGCACCGCCATCTTATTTTGCTCCAGGTGGCATACTGTACAGAAGCTCTGCAAGGCACCTACCCACTTCCCTTGGAAGCAAATTCACAGAATGATAGGTGTACAAGAAGAGACGAGACCTGGACTGCAAAGGAACAGCAGTACTGGCTCAAAAGTTCTCCATTTCCTGTAGGTTCTAGTACATGGTAGAAATTTCCCTCCTGAAAGATTTTATCACTTGAGACTAAGAAGATCCACTTTCTCACACCCCTCACCATTCACCATCACTGAGTATTATTACTGGTGGATTTTGTTTCTTTTCGTTTTTTTTTTTAAACCCTTGATCCAAGCCTTGTGGGCTCTAGGGAGAGTTCTGATGCTGTTCCAGCTGTGATGGTGGCACGGAGGTGATGGTAGTATCAATGGGAAGTCACTGGAAGGGGTGTTAAAAACAACGATATAACCTCAAGTTTGTTCGGGCCAGAAGGCATGTGACAAGTACTTAAAAATAGACTCTTCAATAATAAAGGCCATTCCGAAAGAGGAAAGGGTTTTAAAACTCTCTCGTAGAGTACCTTGCTCAAAAGTTGTGGGTACTGGAGGAAAAAGACGTTATCATTATGGAGAACAAAAACCTTTCATCTTTTCTGTTGCTGGCCATCTACCAACCAGTGTTTTTTAGACCTCTGCAATGAGAGGCCTTGGATCAAAAACTCACGGTTGGTTATCAGCCGAGCAATCAACGGGGACATAAGGCCGAATGGGAGCACACAGACACCTTAGAGAGACAGTTTTCAATTTCAGACACCGGAGCTTCTGCACCAGGCAGGCTGATGGTCAGCACCGCCATTAAGGATTCATTTCTGCACATTTTCTTCTCCTAACAGCTGTCGTGGGAAACTGACTTCCAATAACAAAATAAAAGGATAGCACTTGCCATTCCCAACGCCCTTCATTAGGACCGGAAACTCAGTGCATTTGCTTACCCATCCTCCACATAGCTCTCAGCCCTGGAACAAGGTGGGGATCCCCTTCTTCTGTGGCCATTTTTAGAGTTTTCAGTTCAATGACTGAGCAGTTTGTGAAGTGTGTTCCTTATTAGCTTTCTGTACCCGATTTTCATCATTGAAACACCTCAAGTTTCTAACCTGTTCTCTTCCACACTGTTCCAATTTAGAAACCAATCCAAGGGTTTGTAAAGCACTGATCCCAACTAGTGTTCACCCAGTAAGGATGTGAAGAAGAAAATAGTGACTATCAAACTTCACTACACAAATCAGAAACATCTGATGGCTCCTTTTATCTGAAGTCTCTTAAAAAAAAATACACAGTAATTCTACATAGCAAGATCTGGAACATTAAACAAAGACACAATGGTCTAATTTCTGGGTTAAAACTGAACGTTCCATTCATGTGGCATTTGGTCCAGTACCAGACAGCATCCCTGACCTTTTCAAGAAGGTAATTTGGCTACCATGTCCCAACCTGGTCATTTTGACTGGGCGCTGGGAAGGTTAACCAAGGAAACACAATGGGATTGAGGGAACTGGAGGCTGATTCAGCCAGCCTAAATATCTGGTCTTGGACGCTAAAACCCAATCATTACAAACAGATCTAAGGCTTTGGGTCTGCTGGCTAGAATCTCTCAGGTGTGAACAACTGCCTCTTTCATTAATCAGGTCTCTGGAGCAATATTAGCTCTTTATAAACAAGTCCCTAAAGTGAACTCACATCACACTTAAAAGCGAAGACGACAGAGCCCGCGTTACAGGACTTTCTGTCTCGGTCATTCAGTTGTCCTCCAATACATTTCTACTAATGAGGCTCCTCCTTCAGGTGTGGAAACATTTGAGAAACTCCAGCAAGAACTCATTTTGTGGCATGAACCGATTCTCTACATTCTCTGCTTCAGCATTCTCTCAACATTGCCCTGCCATTTCTCTGGTGACTATTTATGCCTCCTTCCATTCCTCAATACCCTCAGGCACGTTAGTATGAACACATGCATCTGAAACTGTGGACTGCCTGATGCTTTATGGCCAAACCTGGTCCAACGTGGAGAGTCAAACACAGGGTAGCCAACCAAGGTTCAGGTTAAGCACCTGAAGGTGTGTAACTGCATGAAAGATGGTGTGTATCATAAACGCTTGAGACCCAAGTGCCAGTCATCAGAGGACAAAAATCCAGAGACCCTGATGCTTAGAAGAAACAACCACCGTGCCCACATATGAGACTACCCCAAATCGAGGAAGGCTGCAAAAGGACAGTATGTCTACTAACTTAAAAAATAACTAGAATTCCCATTATATATACCAACTGCTATGCCACTGCAGTCTCATCCTTAGGCCTCCCACTGAGGGAGAAGGGGACACACTGGAGCCAGTGTCCAAGTATCCTTCCCGCCAGCCAACCATCTTACGAAGTAGGAAAGGGAGCATCATCACACACCAACTTCCCATTCATCCTTCTGGGGTCTCAGAGGACCCTTCCCCTCTTGGTCAAAGGAGAGACAGGAGGCAGAGACAAAACAGAAAAGACAAAACAGAGATTTGCTGGATCATCCTGACTCTACTTACTGGTTGGTGCTGGGTCCTGGCAGCTGGGTGTCTCAGTGGCAAATTCTCAAGGTAAAAGACACCCAAGGAGAAAAGTGGTCTCTAGGGAACACTCCAGGTAGGGCGGTGGGTAGACTCTAAACCTTCGGTTGGGGTTTTATTTTTCATAGGGATTCCTCATTGCACGTATCTCTGTACTCAGCCCTGGCCTGACTGAAGTCCTTTTCGCGTAGAAAGGTTACTTCCCGTTAGTTCTAGCTCAGTTCAGCCTAACACAAGCTCTTGTCTTCTACCTGCTGAACTAGCTATCTGCCTAAACAATGGACTAAGATGGTGAAGTGGACAGTCCCTGAAATTAGCTGATGCTTCCTGGCAGGGGGAAGGAGGACTGTGCCATCCTTTGCCGTTCCCTAACCGCAGATTTTCACACAGCAGGTGCTAGAGGGCCGTTTAGAGGATCTTAGTGATGGCCAGGGACACAGCAGGCAGCAGTCAGGAGTTGGTTTCATAGGCTTCTGATACAAATGCGGACAGATAGAACCACAGAGCAGGAGCAAGACCTCAACCACCAGTGTGTCTGTCTGTCTCAGCAAGGGGCCACAATGACCTCAGCAAAAGCCACACACTGGGGGCCTTTTCCCCACTGTCTTTAAAAGCAAGGGGAAGGTTCTTACTAAGCATTCTAGATGAGAAAATAAGGATTTTTGATTTAAAATATCAGTGCATGTGTGTGAACATGTGCACATGTATAGAATGGTGAGGACCATCTACCCGACTGTTGCCAACATCTGTCAACAGTCACTGGCCCTCATTATGGTTTAATAAAGTTTAAATACAGACAATGGGGGGGGGGGCTGGGGTTGTGGCTCAGTGATAGGACATTTGCCTAGCACATGTAGGGCACTGGGTTCCATCTTCAGCGCCACATAAAAACAAATAAAGTAACGGTATTGTGTCCATCTACAAGGAAAAGGAAAAATAGTGGACAATGGTACTTGCAAAATCCCAAACGACAACACAAAAAAAATCTGCAAGTATATGTGTGTTTAAGTAACAAAGCACACAATGGAAGAGAAGGCTCACGGCATCCACATATCCTTCTGACATTCAGGCAGTTCAAAACAGCTTCCAAACCTACTCTTAAAAACCATTTCTATTCCCTCAAAGTAGTGTCATCTCTTGTCAAGCCATTACAACACGTATTTCAGAACGCTCCTGCCTCTTGTTGCTTCTCCCCTAGTTCATCCCCAAGGACTGGCCCTGAAATTTCCATTCCAAACTACTCTTGTTAACCTCTGACCCCTATTTATAAACTTCTGTTCGCTCTCCACAGTTGTGAGAATGAGGTCTGACGGCACTGTTCTCTCTGCAGTCGATCCTCCCACGAGACCAGAGGGTGGTGGCAGTGCAGCACAGAGATGGCCAGGCGTCATTCACCATGCGCGTGAGGGGCTCTTCCATCTCGGGAGAGGGTGACAGGTATTTTCGTGTACAAGCTGTACTATTTAAAAGTGCTGTGGCCTATCACACTGAAAAAAGGTGTCTCTTACCAGAAGTTTAATTTGGGAGTGAAATGTTGGAATTCATGCTGTTTTGAAACTTGCTCATAAAACAAGGTCTTATTAATTTTCATTATTACTCTCCCACATCCGCAAGAGTCAAAAATCACATGGTGCGTATCTATCTTCCTCGTGTTCCGTGTGTTGCAGGCAGTGCCTGCTACATTTTCAAATGTGACAGAGTTTCTCACTGGACTGTCCTGTCACTTTGCCTGTTAACTTCAGCCTGCTCGTCTCATTCCCCGTGGAGCTCAAGGGGAACGTCCTCCTCTGCGTGCCGTTCTTCTCTCTTTGTGGTACGAGTGTGGCATGTTGGAGGCTATTTGATGTTTAATTAAAAACCTATGCTGATCACTAGCTTGTGAATTCCTGGTGTTCAAGAACCGTCATTTTTCACTCCCGCACCACAGTCCCAAACTAAGAACGAGGAGCAGAGAGTAGATGTTTTAAGATTTTTAGTTCAGTTGCTGAAAGATCATGAGAAAATTTTAATCAAAGAGTACAAAACCAAACAAATATATTGCGGGGGGGCGGTTCCAAGATGGCGGCCTAGACGGACGCTGTGGTCAGTCTCTCCAGAGCCAGAGGTTGAAGTTGTGGAAATACCATCTCCCAGCCAGCTTCTGGATATCATCATACAGCTACCCGGGCAGGAATTTCACTTGCGCGTGTAAGCAGGGCCACCAGCCAGCAGCCATTGCCACAAGCAGAGTGACTTCAGC